>VXAV01011916.1:174386-197055 GCA_013399715.1 Alectura lathami
GGGGGGGGTGGATCAAGGATAAAAAGGTACAGGGGAGGAGCAGGAAAAGGAGAAGGGAGGAGAAGAAACAGAATAAAGCTTCTCAAGTTCCACTGATATCCTACATTCCTGGTGAATTTACCCTCATTGTGTGTTCCTCACCCTGGTGGATACTCAGCCTTCAACTGGGCACAGGTCTGAGCCCTGCCACCTACCTGCGTGTGCTTTGAGCAGGAGTTTTTGCTGAACATTTTCAGAAAGGGTTCTAAAGAAAATTACTCCATGTGCAGCACACAAGCCCATTCCAACATCCTGCGACATCCCTCAGTGTTCAATACAAAGCACAAGAGCAGAATGTGTGGAAAGAAAAACTGTGTGTCCACAGAGTGACGTGACCTGCACGCAGAGCGGCTGGGGAGGAAGGTGAGCGGCCACCTAGCTCTGTAGGCAGGCACCGAATGGCATGCCATGCAACGTTAAAGCCACGGTAAAGTATGAGAAATGATTCCAGGGAGCACCAAGCAGGTGTGTGCAACTTCTGTATAGAAAAGCACAGATCCAAACAAGAAAGATCTGTCCTTACAGATGCGAAATCCCTGGTGCACACTGCCACACCATTTTCTTTTTCTAAAGCATAAATTTATCCACGCTGGAAAGGAGCAGTGTTCTAAGAAACAGCCCTGCCCTGATGTTAAAGTCAGGCAGTCAAGAACAAAATGTCTTTATGAGGAGTTTGATTGTTCAGGCATTTGACCTGCTGGGTTCACTACCACGCTGGGTTCACTACTATAGATGGGGAAAAGGGTGCTAAGCTTCCACCTTGGACCCACATTGGACTCAGGACTCCTAACATAACGCACCCAGAAGGGACCTGACAAACACCCTGTAATATAACCACTTACCTTTCCTATTTTTCCCATGTTTTCAAACTGAATGTCCCCAAAAGCGTCGGTAGGAAGTTCCTTAGTGTGCTTCTTATAATTCCATTTCTCATTGTCATTAATCTGAGTGCCCTCTATATGTTGATTTTCAGGGTATCCGCACTTACACAAATTGCCCCTGAAATAAGAGTGAACAGGCACGAAACCCCAGTTATTCTGAACACAGAAAGGCAAGCTCATTTCTTCAGAAACTAGTATTTTCCACAACTCACACCACCTTCCAAACCTCTGCCCTAAGAGGACATTTCCTAGAAGTGCTTTTCTGCAACAAGCCTGACGTTTGTGAAATACAGCATATCTACAGTAGAAGTCACAACGGACAAGTCTGTGAGCAGAGTTGTGCAAACACACCAGCAGCCAAGGAGCAGCAGGAGGAGTTGCTGCACCAGTTGTGGGTGAGACTCCACCCATTTGCTAGATGACAAATTAACATGTAAGGTGAATCAGCCCCTCTCTAGGACTAGCACCTAACCACGCTTCCTCCTCCTACTGCTTCTGTTCTTGCTCGTATTGGGAAACAAAGTGAACGACCCCTCAGGAATCAGGCTGTGCTAGGAGATGAGCTAACATCTGAGGATTAGCCTTACTTATGGCTTCTTTCATCACCCCAACCCAAGTTAAAACACCAGCGGCTTTGAAAGCCTACAGCTAGGCACAGAAACTAAGCAGAGTCAGATGACACCAGAAGTGACCTCATCAGCTGCTAACCTGAAGGGTACAAACAGTTTATTTTCCTTTATTCAGTTCATAATACACGTAACAGATTATTTCTCTCTCTATTTTCCCGCTCTTTGGACCACAACTGAACAATATCCCGGACACATGCTAAGAGAACAAGCAGTGACAATCAAAAGCAGTCGTACAAGCTAGACTGAGTTGAGGCTGCACAGCTAGAGTCAGACTCCTAACAAAAAAATAGCAAAGCCTACTTCCCAACCAACCCCTGCCACAGGGCTCAGTAGGAAGAAACACCCTCCGCTCCCAACCCCCAGCATTCAGAGAACAAGAGGAAAACGTTTGCTTACACTGACTTGGTGTCTTTTGTAAAGAAGACACATTCTCTCTTCTTAAAGTTTTCTTGAATGAAGTTGACCAAATCCTTGGGGGGAAATAAATAAATAAATTACTTTCAACAGCTCCTGAAACAGCGCAGATCCCAGTAACAGCATGGTCGGTTCACGCACAAAGTGAAACTGGTGCAACTTTGCAAGTGTCCTTTCTCTAAGTGGACAGCTGGGGAAAGTAAAAAGCACTGAGAGGAATCAACATGACACAGAAGACTACAAAAATCACAAACAGGCTTTCCAAAAAAACATGTGATAGAAAAATATTGGTATCTATCAAGAACAATATACAATAAAGGGTCTTCCATCAACGAAAATCTTGAACAGCAAAGCAGATCTTATACCCTAAGAGTTGCTAAAGAATCTACTTGAATTTCAGCAGCTCTAATCCAAAAGACGCCCACGGAAAACACATTACTTGAGTTCAGTTGCCATGTTTCTAAATAACTTTCAGCACTTAAAACTGACAATACTTTCCTAACAGCTGTTAACTCTGGTCCAGGTTAACACACTGTAACCAACACTGTTTCTTCCCTGGAATAAGAGACCTTAACATGGGCTATTTCAATTCAACACAAAAAGCCCTGGCAGGCCTGAACTGAAGGCATGCTTGGAGACCAAATTTTCACATGGTCTGATAGTGAAAGGACAAGGGAGAATGATTTTAAGTTGAATCCAAGATTTAGCTTGGGATCAAAAAGGAAGGAACACAGTCCTTAGTTTACCATTTTGAGGTAACTTTTGCAATTAACAGTTAAAGGAAGTTCTTCCAAGTGGAAAAGCATTCTTCATAAAGGAGTATAATATTCAAAACAAAGAAAACGGAAGAGAAGATAATTAGCAAGTGGTTCCCTGGCTACTTTTTTTCATTATTGTGGGTTTTACAGGCTAAAGACATAAGAGCTAATCATTATGTCTGTTTCAAGCTAGCAGAAGCAAGAAAGCTGCCAGACTGTGATCAGCAAATGTCTGAGCCTTGAAATGAATTTTAATGTAATTATCTGTTGTCTGACTTTGCCATCAAGTGAAGAAGATGGAGTTCCTCTTTACAGAGGCAGAGGATTTGTCTCTAACTGAAATGTGAAATAGGATTTTAGAAGAGAAGTAGATAAAATGAACAGTGAGGAGTTCTAAGGATCAGAAGGAATATGCACACCCTTGGACTTCCATCAAGTCAGCAAAGCCTGGAGGTTCACCTGGTCAGGAAAACGCAAAAAAAAAAAAGCAAAACTGACAAAAAAAAAAAAAAAAGGAAATTGATTATCTCCTGACACAACCTATTGCATAGCCACTGTGTTCCACCCCCAGGACTATACCCAAGCACACCAAGGATGTCCTGATACTCACACTGTCATTGCACGACACATCTATGCTGCGGGACATGCTGGAATAGAGGAGCCTGGAACTCTCAAAATTGCCATTTCTCCGGTGCCGCATCATATCTGGAGAAACCTGGAAGAGTATGGCAGAGGGGGAAAGGATTACTGGAATTTCCTTCAACGGCTAAAATCAGCAAGGACACTTAGCATCCTGGGAGGGCAAAGGAGGGTTTATTCAAATCCAGCGTAAAGATTTCAGAAGTGAATTGATTCCTGAAATCTGAAATCAACATTCAGAGAAAATCCTTTTTCCTATTTCATTCCACAAAAAGACTTCCTTCTTTCTCTCCCCACTTCAGAAAGAACTCCAAGTCACCATGCTCTGAGGAAGGAATGTATATGCCACTCCATACACCTCAATTCCTTGCAGTCTCTTAGCTCCCTTCCCTCATCTCTGACTTGTGCTATTGTTTATACACAACGAGAAGCTTCCCAGCTCAGTGTGCTTCCAGATCAATGGGATACTAACCAGTAACACCCCAATCACAGAAAACCAAGTGCACTGTAAAAAGGTTGGCCCAGGAGTATGCCAGAACCTTAGAGCAGATGCAGCACCTGAACTCAGACCCCTCGCCCCTCTATCTCCTCCTTCACCAATGAGGGTCAATGGGTGCAGCCTGAAGGGTGAGTGGATTTAAAGTTTACCGCCACCACAAGGTAACAGGTCAGCCTTGGGACCAGACACACTGCAGCTACCCTCCAGAGCAGATGCCCGTGCTGACTTCCCTGTCTCTGAAGGAGGATCACTTCACTAGCACCATGCTTCAAAGCACAGAACAAAGTACTTGTATGCTGACAGCAAGTGCGGCAATTCAATTTATACTATTTCTGACGACTGAACACTAACAAGTGGGAAACAATTTACTCACAGTGTCTGACTAAAAGAGGAAAGGTAAAAGCAGCTGGAAGCAGAGGTCATAATTAGAACAACTCTCAGAGCAAGAGAAAAAGGCAAGCATTTACAGAAACATATACTTATATTCACAGCCACAGCTAAACAGCAAACAGCACAGAAGTGGGGGCTTCAGTTGCAACTCTCAGTGGTGCATCTCCTTCACACCGAAAACTCCAGCACTTCTCATCCTAAGAGCAAGGACAGCATCTCGCACCACATTCAAGAGAAGACTTTGCAGCAAACTGATTAAAACAGCTAATATTCCTCATGGAACACTAACCCCAAGTGACCTACAAGGAGGCCACTCCTCTGGTGAAGCCCTGCTTCAGATTCCAGAGCAGAAGCACGGCTTTGTTTGTCCTGGAACTGTAAGGCTGTGTGGGACGGAGTACTGCTTCTTCAAAGGCTTCTGGTCAAGGACCTTTTCCAGTGCCACAAGGGATAAGAAGACAGAGAGGAAGCACTAAACAAGAGCATACAGGCACAAACCCGACCCGCAGGGCTGCAGGGTTTCTATATCTCCCCCAAAGCGCGTGCGTATGGGACTGTGCACGCGTGCTTGCCTGCAGACCCCAGCCCAGCATTGGGTCCGGGCTGGGAGGTGGGGTGGGGAGCTGCAAAGCACTGGAAGACTGCAAACAGCGCAGAAATTTTGGTATCAACCAAGAAGGTGACGAATGAGAGGGTGTTCTCCCTAAGAAGTCACTGGACTGTTCGAAACAAAAGCAAACACGCACAGCCTCATCGCTTATTTAGCTGCATGCCTGACAGCTGCAGTGGGAGGCACAGTTACAGCTAACCCAGCACACAGTTATTATTTCTCATGACTGATTTTTGGTGTAGAAATGTTTATTAGGGTATAATTCAAGGTAAAATTTGCACAGGGAGAAATACGTGTTGGTCTGCACATAGGAAATATGTATTGGGTACGTTTTACTTCACTTGTTGATTTGCCTGTAAGTTAACCTCAGAAAACTGAGCATGGACATAATTGTACAGAGGGAAGATTAAATGGAAACAGGGACATTAAATTATTCATTCAAAACACTAAAGAATCCCAAGTTTGTCTCACTAATTTTATAAATAATTGATAAGAATGAATATGCTGCAAACAAACTGAAAAAAGTTAGCAAGAGTGCAAAGGAACCCTGAAAACCTTCGGGTTACTTTGAAGTTTTGAAAAGCAGCATTGACACCACAGTGTTCAGCTGATATTTAGGAGAGAAACTCAGCACCTCCAAGAGGGTGAGAAATAACAGCAACTGTACATGCTACAAGAGACATGGCACAGCTGCAGGCTACGTAACAGGAGTTCATTTTAAAGCACTGACTATTGCATTAAAGCAGAACCTTTTTAAACAAACACATTTTGGAGAATACTGGCCATCAGATGGTAATCAGAATAATCCTCTAAACTGTAAGGCTAAGTAGATGACTTTCATAGCACTTAAAGGAGCATATTCCAAGGAGATCTTTAGCCTAGAAGAAATTAATAGGAAAAAAAAAAAAAAAAGCAGTAAACAATACATTAATGGACTTCAATAAACAGGCTTTTAAAAGTATTGCCTGCAGCTGAAAAGACCAAGTTCCATTTTCAGAAGGGTTTCAGATAAACCTTACCACTGTTTATATCAACATGATTCCAGCAAAAGGCTTTAAGTGAAACCTTCCAAAAAGAAAACGATAGCGGCAAACTCCAGATGAGCAGCTACCTCTGTTTCAGCATATGAGAAGTCTCTGAAGCACAGAAAAATCAAAGCCCTGCCACATACCGGTGCGGAGCACTTACCAAAGTCTCCAGAACATGCCCCAGCAATTCTGCTGAAATCATTACTCAAAAAGGAAGGTTTTGATATACTTCAGCTTGCAAAGCCCCACCTTTTTCAATCCGTGTCACGCTTTCCCTTTTAAGGGAGGGCACGGAGGATGAGAAAATGCATGGGAACAAGCAACAGCGGGATTATTCACTGATAAATAATGGAGGAAGGCATAATTGCAGCAGGACACAGGAAATAGGTCAGTGTTGCAGGTTATTGGCAGGAGGTGGAGGACAGCAGGGTTTCTGTTCCACCTGCTGCCAACGTACTGCAGAAACCAGTAACGACAGCTGGTGAGCAGACAGACCTGGGGAGCACTTTGTGGTTCCCAAACGTAGCAAAGCCACCCGTACCTCAGGTAGGGGAGTGGGCACCCAAGCATAAGACAGATTGTCAATATTTTCCGAAGACAAGAACTCTTCCATTGGCAGTAATTCATACTTCACCGTGTTTCTGCATTCTTGATCTGAGAACATGCATCCAAGTATTCCAAACTCACATCAATTATACCAAGTGGCCACAACTATGCTAATATTTACCGTATGCCAGCAAAAGCAGGTCTCTGTTTTCACCAGAGACTTCAGTGAGAATGTGCCAAACTCTACAGATTTGGCTGTCCTTCCCAGTCCACAGAACACACCAAGGAGCATTTCATGGTTATGCAGCTCCAGTTCCGGACTAAATTCAGGTATTTCTGAGCAATAGGAAAGGTGCTGCTATGGGTTCTTCTTCAGATCCTAGCCAGAAAGCTGTGTTTCTACGATCAATGAAGTAAAAACTCATGGCACAGCCACAATGCTACAATTCAACGGCCGTAAAGAATCTGGAATCATCTGTTCCCACCCAAAACTTACACTAAAGCCCAAGCGAATCTATAGATGCGCTTTGCAGCACTATCCAAGCATGACGGATGGGTGAAATGGGCAAAAAGGTTCTGTCGAGCGTGCCGTCACTATCCTTTCCTCATCTAAACTCTCCCCATGGAACAGCAGAGAGAACAGGATGCCAAACACTCTTGTGGAACAGCCGGGGCACTGACTGATTACAGGAACAGAAGCAAAGCGTTGCATGGAGATTCACACACACGCAAACCTATTTCTACCACAGAAATCTCTTTGGATTTATTTTGCTTTGGCCACAGTCTGCCAAAACATTTCTGCTGATGCAGTTTCACAAAGAAGCTCATTTACTGCGCACGCCTTGCCCTCTGCACCCTCATGACATCTACATCCCTCCCCCGTTTATGGCTTCCTATAACGACCTGCTTCCTCCCTTTTTCTCCCAAGTGCAGAAATTCGCCTGGAGCAGGGGTAACTCTTGTGTGACTCTGCCCTTTTAATGTTGTGATTTCAGAGGCGAAAGCAGTCCATTCTCCTCTGGGAAAACAAATCTGTTTCGTCAGATTTCTCAGATGTCGTTTCATCAGATGTCTCCAACTCACATACCGCACTTCTGAAGTGCTACAAGAGAGGGAGAACAAGCAATTAACACTGTTTAATGCGAACTGTGAGACTGGACTGGAGCACTTCCACAAAAGCATGTTGAGCATAACCAGCATGAACCGCAGGCAGGTGCAATAAGCTCTGTTGCAGCACAGCTTTTGGCAACAAAAACACCAACAGCAGAGCTTCTGCGAGGTTTGGGTCTTTATGGATCTCGGAAAAGCCTAAAGAGCTAAAGTTTCTCTGTGGAGACAACTGCTCCAAAGACTTGGTTCTGTGAACAAACACTTTCCGCTTACTTATTTCTCCCCAGATTCGGGAAGGCCAGTGCACTGCTGGAGATCAATCAAAGTGGTATGAAAGACACCCAGCTCCAGTGATTCTTAATTGTTTTCAGTAGAACACCCTCCAGAAAGCCATGTTTCCAGCTGGCTGCACAAGTCACAAAGATTTAATTGTAATTACTGAAAGAATTTTTGGTATTTTAACCTACTATCTTCCAAGATATAACACACCGTTCTAACATGACGCTAAGTGGCACCCTAAAAAGAAAACACCCTAGAGAAAAAAGGCAATACTTGGATGATTACAGATAGTTAAAGTGTTCAAAAAGGGATTACTAACAGTGCCAAAATTTATTAGAACCCCCTCTTACTAGTCTGGGTGTCCTGCTAGGCTCACTTAAAGAGAACAAGTCTTCTAGACAAATCTGTGTTACCCCGCAAGGATACAAAGACCTATCGTTATGGGGGATCCGAAAACCTAGTTACGACAAAGCAGAAAGTTGTAGTTCTGCCCTCTTTTATTATTTACTCTGCTGTCTCACAAGCATTTAAAATCCCTTTTAACAATTCCTAAATGCAGACATTTATATTTATTTACAGTGTGAGAGTGCATCGCATTTGGAGAAAAACGGGTGAAATCACTGCTGTGCATGTTAGCCCAGAAAGCTTTAAAAGTGCATTTTTGTGTGAAATATTAATAGGTATGAACTGAACACTGTTGGATTCTTTCTGTAAAAGCCTTAAAAATGAAATAATTCCACTGAAAAATAATGTCATTTTCAGCTTATGAATGTTCAGGGTGATTGGCAATTGTGGACTGCGGGCTTTTAGGCACTTAATCCGACAGAAGCGAGAGGAGAGGGAACGCACATTTTGCACGCTCTGAGACCAGCCATACGGCACAAAGGCAAGGGTAACACTGAAAAAGAAGCTTTCACAAGTTGTGCTAAATCAAAAGAAACCGTTCCAATGAAGGAACGCATCGCAGACGTGTCACTAACACATGCCATCAAATCCCTCTAAGCGCATTCGGTCAAAATAAACACGACTGCGATCATTTTGTCTCTGCTAAATCCCACAGCCTCCCTAAACTTCCTTTCTAGCATTTGACCACCCTCGAGCTGAAATTTGTTTTCTAATACCTAACTGTGATCTCTTGTGTTCCAGTTTTTGCCCACAGCACCTTGCCCTGTTCCTGCACGCCTCTGAGAACAGCCTGGGTCTGCTTCTGTTCACTCTTCCCACACCAGGCAGCTGCAGACACCTTTAAGGCTCCCCAACACACCCTTTCTGGCCAAGAAATGACCTGCTCAAACTGCTTGATGGGTGAAACCATGTAAACCCCCATGCAGGGCTCAACCCCAAATCAACTGAAAATACATTCAAAGTAAACAACTACAACTGGAAAGGATTAGAGGCCAATCAATTTGTTCTCTTCCCTGAGACAGATAGTTGGATTTCCTGCACTCCTGATGGATGGCTCATGACTCTGTTCTTAAAAGCATTTGCTGGTGGAGATTCCATACTCTCCCACTCAACATACATGCTTTCCTCACCAGAACTTTCTTCCTTGCTGAGATTTTTCCAGATTACTATTTGTGATCTTCAATATTTCTTCTTCTTGAGAACACGCCAAAGCACATACCTTCTAAACACACAGGGCTATAATGTCACACAGAACAAGAACAGCTTATCAGCATCCTCAGGTGATCTTGTTTCACTCAGAAAGTGTCACAGTAGAAGAAAATGAACAGATACAGCTGATGAAGCTTTTATTACTCTTGGATAGGGAAGGAACCAAAAGCATGCACAGGCAGGCAGTTATATGTGCCCAGCTACCCTACGCATGAACTCAGGATCGGTTTGCACATATCCAGATGACCTATAGCAGGATAAGTGGCTATATTCCATTTTTTAATTCCCAGCACTGGCAGTTCTGCTCACAGCCACGTCAGAGCACTGAACAGAGCCCAATTTCAACACCTCATTTCTTGACTTCTGCCTTCAAGAAATTCCAGACCGTGCATTAGATTTCTTTTCATCTGCACGTGAAGCGTAAGTGCAGGAACTCTGGTGTACTTAGAGCATACAGGAACATGAAGCATCTTCTCTTAACACAGACAAAAGCCGTACCCAAAATTTAAAGGCCAAAGATTCCTCTAGTAATAGAGAAGCTGTTCCCTGCAGACTGTCAGGTTGGTCAAGGCATTGTTTCAGTCAATATCCACTGGAAATCACAGCTGAAAGCAAATGAACCCCAAACACAGTTTTTTAGAGTCCTCCACGGAAAAGACACATGGAAAATACATGCAAAAGCTTCCAAGTAGTTATAAATTAGCACAGATATATTTCTTTCATTGACCATTATTTTCTGTTAATTATTAATCAGCTGCTGCTATCAATCCTGTGTGCTTAAAAACACCAAGCAGCACTGCAGTCTGTTCTTTAAGGGGGGGTAGATTTTAGGTTCGGCTTTATGTACATCATACAGCATCAGAACGAAAGATGAGTGAATTGCAGTGAACCATGAGCTTCATCCACCCACTGATGCATCTCACTGTTTTCCCAAGACATTCAGGAGTCTGGGATGGGGAGTGGCTTTGATAGACATGATGACTTAAAGGACAGGACCAGAAGTCTGGGATCCTCCCAAGGGCAGCAAGTGTTGCATTTGGGTGCCATAGTTATTCCTGAATATATCTATTGTTGATACCTCCTCTTGGGAGGAAGGCTGGCATCTCTGGTCCATCATTCAGCTACAGCCACATGAGGAACACTTTGCTGGCTTCTGTACTCCATCAACCTTGGCCCCAGCTGGAAGCATTCGCTGAAGAAAAGTTTCAGTTTCAGAAAAAAGCTTCAGAAGCAAAGTGCTACCAGACACTGGTGAGGCAGGTCAGCAACAGGGTTTTGGTGGCTGTGACCATTTGGTTTCTTCTATTTGCTGGAAACCAGGAGTGACAAACAGGTGGGTCCTAACAGAATCTTACCCCCCTTCCAAGTTTAAGCATTCTTCTGATCATGAAGATTTAAATGCCTGTAAGTCTGGAATGTGTCCCTAAAACAGAAACTGAACATGGACCAAACAGGACTTTTGTTTAACTATTTCTGTTGAGACAGAACCACTAGAGCTAGTGTGAAACCAGCTTTATTGAACCACTGGCACAGGCTGCCCAGACAAGTGGTAGATGCTCGGCCCTGGAGACCCTCAGGGTCAGGCTGGACACGGCTCTGAGCAACCTGACCCAGCTGTAGGAGTCCCTGGGCACTGCAGAGGAGTTGGGCTGGACAGCCTTCGAAGTCCCTTCCAACTAAGACAACTCTATGAGTAAAACCAGGAAGAGACACCAAAGATGTGGTCCCGCTCATGAATTTGAATCTGATGAACATCTATAGTTATTGGCAGCCAATAAGCCTTCAGGAAGCAGAGGAAGAGAACGTCTGCAAAGTACACTGACGGACAAGGCTCAGCGAGACATCCCACACAGCTGTGGAAATGAGAAGAGCAGGAAGTCTTGTTAAAATCTGACAGGATGTAAATGCAACTTCAAGTACATAGAACATAAATACAGCTGCTAGCACCTTTCTTTCTGCATCTCTAGCAAGAGTCTCAATCAAGCCAGTATCATTCAATTTTTCACACTGCAAGTATTACAAGGATTAATTCTAAACTTTCACATCAGCTTCAGCTCCCTGGCTTCTCCAGTCTACCAGATAGCTGAAACCACAAAAATAAGGCATGCGTTCGGAGCTGCCACTCCCTTACTTGTGAGAGAACACATTCTCGATCAATTGAAAAAATAATGAAAGCATTTATGATTTCCAGTTTCTCTGGAAGTGCTCAGAAAGGTTTTCACCATTAATAATCTGTATTAGCTAGCCTGGAATCTGCAACCAGCAGCATTTAGAAAGTAATTTGAAACTGAAAGCATACTTTGGGAGGAAAGTGTCTCAAATGTCAGATAGATCTATTAAAACAGCTCTTGACAGACTAATTTATAACCCCTTCTTTTTTTAGAGTGATATTTGTATTGATTTTTTAAAATAGCAATCCCATTACTACACATTAACAGCATGGATAAGCATCTCTCCAAGAGAATTTAGCATTGTAACAGAACAAAGTGAGAACATGAGGGCAATAATTTTCCACCACACAGAAATCAAGGTTAAATGGTGAAAGAGCTAGATCAACTCTCGGTATCTGAAAATAAAACCCTTCTCTACAGCAGCAGCACTGCTCTCTTCCCAGCAGCCATCTCTAAGGTCCTTCTGAATCACTCTGCCACTGGGCTACCTCCAGCTGCCATTCCTGGAAGTTCCCTTCTGAACCCATTCAGCTCCAAGCAGGTTCCCACTGTCACAACTCTGAGGGCAAGGGAGAACAGCCAAGAGCAAGTACACACACACACGGGGCTGATTCACCAGGGATGCGGGAATGCTCTGCCACCATTTATTGGGCACCACCAGAACAAGCAGGTGTAGCCATGGGCTATTGTCCACCCTGACAAGGGATTACCTCAGCACAAAAAGAGAGCGCTGATGCCAGTTTCCATAGAATTTATCATCTTGAATGGTCAGGGTCAAGCAAACAACAGAAGATAACTGTGAGTAGTTTGATGAAGCCTTTTGATGGACCTTTCAGGAATGAGAAGCAGCCTAGGGCAAGTGGAAGGAGTGGGGCTGAAAGCTTTATGGATGGAAAAAACACCTGTGTGCAACCAGGCAGACTGCAAGGCATAGTCCCTACGTAAAGATGGCTACAGAAGGACAGGCAACCCAGGAAATTATGGAAATTTATACGAAGTGCCTAGCAGACCCTTTTGCAGAAGAGTCAATGGAGTTGTGTAGAGGAGCAGCTTTATCCAGACAATTGTGTGATATTTGCTTCTGAAACATGAAAGGAGGAGACAGCTCAGCCCCTTCAGGCAGGCAGAAAGCTGTCTTTTATCCTCGTTTTTCTACAGACAGCTGAGAGGAACAGTTGACTACAGGCTTATGACAGGAAGAAATGCTCATAGCAATGAAAAGTCAATGAAAAGTTGTCTGGGCAACCTGCTCCAGGGTCTCCCCACCCTCATCACGGAAAACCTCTGCTGCTCCAACTGCTCTTGCCCCTATGCTGCTGCATTTTGAATTTGTGTTGGTAACACACTGGTGTTGTGGCTGTTGCTGAGCAGTGCTTTTGTGGAGTCAAGGTTCTCTCTTTTCCAATCTCTGCCACCCCCAGGAACAGATTTGGAGCACGGAGGAAACTGGGAGGGGACACAGCCAGGACAACTGACCTAAGAGGAATGTCACATTCAGCAGTACAAAGAGAGAGAGAGGAGCTTTTTTGGGGAAAGTTACCACAGTCGGAGACTGGCAGGGCATCTGTCTACTTGTGGGAGACTGTCAGTGATCACTCTGAAGAGACTGCTCAGCGTCTAAGTGCACATCAGCCCATGTTCAGTGCTGTTCTGGCATGGCCTGTGCTGGTTGCAAGGGGAAGAACCACAAACCTCTTCACAATTTCAAGTGCAGACACCTGCTGACAGAGCTCAGAAATGCTCAGTTTGCTCAGCTAGTCTTTCCATTACAGGATCCTATTACCTAAACCCCTAAATCTTAGGGTCAAAGGGGTATCAGCTTACTTTCTAAATGGATTCTGTGCCATTAATGGAGAGAAAAAAAAAAAAAAACCCACAACCTCAAACAAGGTCATGTACCAGAAAGGTGATATAAACCGCACCATTAAAGGAGAGATTTAATGCCAGTCGCATTGTTCTGCAGATCTGGTTCTGATATGAAATATCTGAGGCTGCTATGGAACAGGGAATTCAGACTAGCCCTCCCAACGCCAAAGAAGACTACCTGCAAAGGCTTTTAATTGAGGAAGAACATCCCACTGCCTTGTCTATCTGTGCACCTCAGCACTCAACTCAGTGCAAGTCTTTCCAGGTGCAAGAGTGACAGCAACAAGCTCTCCCCAAAGCAGCCCAAGCAACAGCACAGGAACAACAAAAAGCAGCAGGGCTGAAATAGAACGAAAATCCCTCCACTGCTCCCACACACCCTGCAGGCACTGGGCTCCATCAGGACAGATGCTAGCAGGGCTCTGGCTCCTCCGAGCTCTCCCTGGGAATGGATTTCAGGGCATAGGTCCCTGTGCTTGGGCAGTGCCCACTTCAAGAGCTGTGATGCGTCTTCCAAGACATCTGTAACTGATTGATGAATAATAATTTGACATGTCATTAGTAATCAATGTATTAAGTTCTCTTTAAGATGCTTTCCTGGTCAAGGTCAACCTAACTGTCAGAAATGGGTACAAGGACGAAGCGCTCACTGTGTCCAGATGTCTGAAGGGTCCAAAAGACCCTTCAGATCCAAAAGACATGAATGAAAAGTTTAAAGCACTGCCAGTGGCTTTTCTTACAGCACTTCAAGCGACTTGTGCCCCCTCCTCCCCCCCGAAGGAAGAGCCTTGTGTTTGCTTTATGGTGCCCACTCTGCTCTCTGGTTACCCCAGTACCCTCCCCATATTGCTTTTTGGACCCCTGGGAGCCCTGGTTCCCTCTCAGGGCACAGTGACAGCCTTCCATTCACCTCCTGCTTTCCTCCAACCCCTGCATTTGCCCCTAGGTGCACACCAGAGCCTGTTTCTTCCCTTTCCTTGTTGACCAGTGGCCTCAGACTTTCTTTTGGGGCCCTCACTGGGCCTCTGGCTGACTGCAAGACTGAGGACTATGCCCAGAGAGGTTGTGGCTACCCCATCCCTGGCTGTGTTCAAGGCCAGGCTGGATGGGTTCCTGGGCAGTTTGATCTAGTGAGCTAGTGGCTGGCAGCCCTGTCCACGGCAGGGGGTTGGAACTAGATGATCTCTGAGGTCCCTTCCAACCCAAGCCATGCTATGATTCTATGACAGTCTGGCTGCAACACAGCACCTCCAGATGCCTTTTTACATACCTTTGAGGTCTCCAGTTACTTCTTGGTTTCCCCTTTTTTTTTCCTCCCCACTCCCATGTCACTCACTCGCTTGCACACACGTAACTGATAAGATAAGCCTAATTAAAAAAAATTGAAAACTAAAGGGGTACAGTGTTTTTAAATGGCCACAAGGAGGAGTGAGGGCAGAGCTGATACTACACCTGGAGTTTCTGAAGGAGCTGAGTGCCTTCAATACAAATTCTCCATTTCCAGAGGGGAAATGAAACCGTGCATTTTGCTTTCCGTGCAGCATGTTCTGCCCCATGGAAGCACCAGATGACAGTCAGCAAGACAGCCTGGACAAGCCCCCAGCCCCATGGATCCGAGCACATGGGTTCTGGGCAATGGCAAGAAGCTTTTCTGTCCTGCCTGGCTGGCATCCCATGGGCCTCTATGCCTCTTTTAATGCATCTCAGGGGCCACCTACAAGTGAAAGGACAGAACAGACAGATCACTTGACAATAGGAAGCTCAACTCCAACTCAGTCCACAAAAAGACCAGAAACCAGTAACACTTGTCTTGAAGTCTCCTAGGGCCACAACATTACACTCTACTGCCCACGCAGCCCTGCGTGCCATGGGTGCCATATGGTGCATAATTTCAGCCCAGTGTGGACACCAAGCATTTGACAGCCATGGAAGTAAAACCTATGCTTCACAGAGCATCTCCTGGTTTTGCCTGTGTCATCACTTGTGTCTCAGCACATCAAATGAATATTTAAAACCCACAGGGAAATATTTTATTCATGAGCACAAAGGCCAGCTGAGTTCTGAGAAAGTTTACTATTCCTTGTAAGGCAAATGCAACACCTCGCGCAATCCATCACAGGGAAAGTGTAAGAAGTCCCTAGCATAACAAAGCTGGTCAGGATGGAATACTCACAGTCAACTGCCAGTGCTTGAGGAGAGTTTTCTGTGATTTATTGCCAGGCTGGAATTCTGTCTCAGCTCTGTATTTGGTGTATTGCAGCTTGATCCAGATACAAGAAGTGACCAGTTAAGGATCACATGAGAAGGTAACCAAGGAAATAAGCTGTGGACCAAGACTTGGCCAAGAGATGGCAAGGCTAGCTGGCAGCCATATATTACAAAACAAACAACAACAACAAAAAAAAAATCTACTGCACTTGCACAACCTGTGTCTGACATGATCTGCAAGCACAAGCACACTTGTCACCCCTAATACTAAATCCCCCCACCCGGTGCCTGCCTTACAGACAGAATAAAAGCACATTATTTGGAAATAAGAACAGAGGGAGTAAGTATTCCAGTTTCTCCTGCCAGCTTCTCATGGTGTATGAGGGATTAGGCAACACACATTTTGATAAATATTCCAGAGATGGTACCAACACAACCTGATGAAACATTTAAACAAGAAAAAAGTACTTAGCATTATTGCTTCCTTATGAGATAAAAGGCATTCACTGTCCCAGAAGAGCAACAGAAAATCTTATGCTCTGCCACCTTCTGGCAAAAAAAAAAAAAAAAAAAAAAAAAAACAACACTTTGCAATACACCTTTGAATACAGCTACGTGTCCTAGCTTGCTGCATTTGTCCTAGAAGAACTGTGTCAATCTTTTCATAGTTATTGAAAATCTGTTCTCCAAAAAAGCCTGCTATAAACTAAGGCAAAGATCCAGCAAGTCAGACCAAAATAGAAAGAAGAGTGCTTGGCCCCCTCAGCTCCCAAGCTGCTCATTTCTTTTATAAACATCATCATATAGCGATCTCTACCAAGGCAATACACATTTACGATAGGCTAAGGCCAACGCTGTTGAAATATATGCCTTGCAAGCCCAGAAATCACAGGAAAATGGTGAAAGCTGAAAGTTCAGACATGAGCTGACTTTGGGGCTGTCCAGCCAGAGCCAGACACAGCCCGATGTGTGTGTACACAGCTGCTCTGCCCGGGGGTCTCCGTCCCGCACAAGAACGAGGAACAGCTCAGCTGGAGCCTTCTCCAGTTCGCTGTAAGCATTGTGAGAACGAGGTCCTGTGGGTAGGTGGCAACTGAAATGACGAGCTGCAACTCAGCCCTCTGCAAAACGCCAGCAGGTGTCACTGCCATGGGAAACTGGCGAGCATTTCCTCGGTCACAGACAGCTGAGCAACAGGGGTTTCTGTGAAGACAGCATGCAAACACGCACGAAGCAATGCTACACAGCCACCCGCAACCCTCCCTTAGCTATTAGGGATCCCAAACGAGTGCTTCAATACATGGACAGCGGACAAAGAGCACCGTGGCAGAAGAGCAGCCCTCCTGGGGGCAAGCAAAACAGGAGAGAGGGAGCCCAGCTGAACACCGAGCAATTTATTCACGCTAAAAGGAGGGAGTGCACAGCTTTGCCAAAGCATCTGAGCACCAAGTGCAGGAGATGCCAGTTCATTCCTTCACACTACTCCAGAGCCACATAAATGTTGATGCTGAAAGAGGAGCAGCAGTGACAAAGGCACCCCCAAGGTGGGAAAAACAGGCAATGAGAGGGATGCAGAGGTGCAAAAGAGCTGGATTTGTTTGTTTTTAGAAAATTCAGCCTAAAGCCCAAGTTTAACTTTGTCCCACCAGGGGCAGCTACAGCTTGAGCAGTGAATGCTGTGTCCGCACAGAGCTACCAGTTAGTCCTTCTAGTACTTGAAATATGAAGGCTTAGTATGGTCGTATGAGGCTCTGAAAACAGAACAAAGTCCTTTCTGAGCCAGCCTAACAAGTACCCTGGCAGGCACGTGTTTCCAAAGCACAAAAGCAGTTTGACAACTGCCTCCTGTCTACAGTTGTTAAATGTGAGGGAATTTTCACACATGTAGTGCACTGATATCAATAACTAGTAGGAAAAAATACACACTAGAAGCTTAACAATAATCATGTCTCTCAGCTAGTGCTCTCCCTCTAAATCTTAAACTAGAAACTTCCCAGCCCGCTTCCATTTCTGAGGGGCAGAAGGGATTTCTGCAGAGCTCTCTCCTTCCACGTGGTAAAGGGTTTTCTGCTTTGCAGTTTTTTTGTTCTTTCTGCCCAGAAGTAGGGGAGTATTTTGAAAATCCAGTGGTAATGACATTATCAGAGGGGAAAATAGAGGCCACTCACACCTGCTGTCTTGGAAACTGATGTTACAGCTGCTAACATCAGGACCCTGACAGCCTGAGATGAAACAAAACCAGACCTGAGTCTAAAGCTTTAGGGGGTACTTCAGGCACGTGGAGTAGGGTAAACTCATCCTATGGAAACAGGGGCAAAGCTTCTTTCAGCCACCCAGCACAGTGCCGTTGAATTTGCTCTGAGTCAGCATTCCCTGGCCAGCCCTGGAGAAGTCCAGCAGGTGTGCAGTCCCCTTCTGCGAGACCTCAGGAGCCTCACTCTCCAAGAAGGAGGATATTTAAGAAAGGCTGCATTTCCAACGCTAAAAATAAGGCTTGCTTTCCACAGAGGGAATCCTCCCATGCATATCTGGTGGCAGAGCTCCTCCCGCCTGTCAGAGGAGGCTCTGCACCATCAGCACTGGATGACCAGCGCCACAAGCAGTAACTGAGCTGGTAACGACGCACGTGCCCCTCAGCACTGAACCCAACAAAAGATTCCACTCCAGTTACATCAACCTGCACACACGCTCCCTGGCAGCAGCCATCTTCCATTTACTTGGATTAAATCCACTGAATCCAAAGCCCCCAGGGGTCTGTAACCATACACACACCCTGGTACCTACAGAAAAACAATCAGGGCACTCAATTATCGCAGCTATGGTCTTCAAATGATAAGATGCTTCACGGTTTCCATTCAGAGCATCTTGGTTCCTGCTCTGTTGCAATGCCCAGCAGCATACCAGAGACACACGCACCTCAATTCTAATGCACATCCTGCTGCTAGCTTGCCCCGAGACATTTTAGCAATTTGATTAAAACCCTATTTAATTCAGGCTTGAAGTCTCATTACAGGTATGTAATGCAGAAAGTACATTCTACTGTGAAGCCCTCATGCTAAGAAATCCTGGCAGGCGCTGCTGTAACGGAAATAAATTTACTCCAGGATTATGTCCAGGCACTACTCTCTGCTGTGGATCTCAGCCACAAAATGAAAACAGAGCCACTATTTTCTCATTCAGTGAGGTAGGCTTAGTGCCATGGACAGACAACAGCAAGGACACGCTGAGACCTCATTCTGGGGCTGAAAGCTCTAACACCTGCTAGGCTCCAAGCAATGTGTGCTAACACAGGTGTTACAGAAGAAGCATGTAAATCAGAGATGAAACAGTCCAAAGGTGTTGTGTAGTCACTGACTTTAAAGCAGACATTAGCAAGCAGCAGCAACACGCTGTGGTGGCAGTAAACTTTCTGCTTTCAGCAGAGACCTGGAAGGACCAACAAAGTGCTTTGCTATTCAGCAGTGAAGTATCTTCAGTAACCTCAACTCCAGTTACACATTTCTCAAAGACAAGCAAGCGGGTTCAGCACAAGGCATGTTGAAAACACACACACCCTACTCTCCACCGAAATATGAACTGCTGAACTCTGTAGCTCTATACGATCGATCTCATCTGACAGCCACGCTGGTGCAACACATTATGTAAATCCCCAGCACGGCATTTCTTCAGGCTAGGGTTAGCTGCCAGCCCAACAGGGATTTGCTGTAATATCTTGCCGTCCCACTAACGTAATGGTTGTGGAGCAAGAGGCACCAGTGCCAGGGCTGGCTCCAACAGATTAAGGACAAAGCTTGAGAGCGCATCTGACTGCAGACACCCAAAGAAGGGCTTTCTAACACCAGAGAGTAACATAGCTCACTTCAATTCAACAACTGGATTTCTTGAATCCTCACCAAATCTTTTTATAAGAACTCCTCATAAAGAAAGCCATACAGCCACCCTTTGTGCCACAAGCTAAATCTAAGCAAAACTGCACCACATTAGGGTAAAGGCAGACACAGAACCATCCTCCTCCCATGAGCAGCATCACAACCCAGTGCGTCCCTGAGAGCATCTCTGTCTGTGGACCTACAAGCATTTCCTTAACCTTCCTGTCTGTAACTATATGAAAGCATGCCCCCTCCCCTGCTAAGCTAATAAGCTTCCTCAGCCAATCATGCCTGAGCTCTTATTTATGGCTTGAAAATGCTGAGGGCACAGGTTTAGAGGCCCCTCTGGAGGCTCTGAAGGGATGGCATAATTTTTTTCACCATTAAGTGTCTACATCCGCAAACAAATCCAGAGCAGAACCTGAGAGCCTGCTGTGTGAAGCCTTTCACGTGCAGCCAAGCAGATGAATGGCAGGGTCCTAGTGCTGTGGTTTATCAAAGCCTAACTACAAGCCAGCTGACAATGCTGTTGTCAGCAGTCGTCGTACCCTGGACTGGAGGAAGGAAAGCTGTTTTTGCAGACTACAGCCACACAATGCAGATAGGTTTGACTGAGTACTGAAGAAAGATAAAGGGAGGATTGCAACTGAAGGGAAACTGTCACTCCAGCTCGGGAACAGCACGGTATTTCCCACAAAATATGTGATATTAGCATGGATGAGCTTATTTCTACTCTGGAAGTGAGAGAAGTCAAGAGCTGCTGGTTTAACACATTCCAGAAGTAAATGCAGCTGGCAGAAAAGATGTGCTGAAGCCCAGATCTAGTGCCAGCTGCATGTTTGCAGGGAGGGAAATTTCATCTATACCGTTCTGCTGTCCTTTCAGAGATCTTCCTCTACAGGCTCGAGCACAGCACACTGCAGTGCCCCCTCAGGTGCCCCAGCCCCTCCAGGTGCATCTGCCTTTCAATTTTTCAATTTCCATGCTCATATTCTACCTGGAGACACACTGGCATCCTCCTACTGATGTGCTCAGTAGCTTGCTCTCAACCTGGAAGAGCCTACACCTACAGAGTACTTGCACTTGTCTGGGACCTTAAGGCTTCCTACAAGATTTACCCCAACAAAGCCAGGGTGGGATGCTCTAGGAGAAGATGCTTTTTCAATCCAAAAAGGAGTTTGAGGCTCAGACCTACCCAATGCTGCCATCTCCGTGAACAGGTCACATCTTCAGAGCCTGCTCCGAGGGAGCAAGTGAGCCCAGCACATTCTGGACAGATATTTGCTCACACACCATCACACCCAGCTGTTAAGGAAGCCTAAATTCCCTTTCACACTGTTGCCATTCTCGGCTTTCCTTCACTGAGCTGCTGGTACTTTAGCCGGTGCTTTGGCTACACTGTGGACACCTCAAGGAATAAGTGGTTGGCTTCTCAGGCAGGCACAGGAGACACGTCAGGAGCCACTTCAGAAAGTTCAGCTCCAGAAAGCTTTCCACCCAGAGCAGTCTGACCCTTCTTGGCCAGAACAGGATTTCCCACTAAGCAAGATGCTTACCTTCCAGATGCCCAGTCTGGAATCCAGGCAAACTGGGCTTGAAAGAGCACTAACCCCTGGCCCGCTTCCAGTTCCCCTTGCAAAATGACACCCCAGACAGGCAGCCTCTGCTTGCCTTGTCCTCTGCCTTCTTCAGAAATCCACTTACATTTTTCTCTGTCAATCTTCCCACCAAACAAGAAAGCCATGATAAATCTGGATGAAAGACGGCTTGGATTTCTCTCAAATTCCTCTGATTCTCAGCATTTTGAAGGACATGCTCTGGCACGCTGCCATGACTGGCAGATGTTCCACCAGATGCATGTCACTCTGGCCAAACTGCACAGATTACCTCACTGGCAGCAGGTTCACAGTTCACCAAGGCTGAAATACCCATGCTTTATTATTAAAGCATTTCTTGATGGTGCACAGTCTTCAAGCTGCTTAGGGTACACACTCCAAGGAAAACATTCACAGAAGCATTTGCCTGAGACATCAAACCTGTCAGCTCTGAGTCCAGCTCGCACAGTGATTACTCACAAAGTTACTACATCAAAAGCAGCTATTTGTGCTTAGCCATGCCACTAGAGTGTGCCAGAGCTGACTAAAAAGCTTGATAGTTATATTCAATGTGCTTTGGCTGTAATGAGGAGTTAAACTCCATTTCTCCTCTTGTAGGAAAATACAGTTTGCCCACACTTAGAAAAAAAAATCCACATTTAATTAATTCACAGAGGACACAGCTAACCTATTGCCTGTGCTGAAGTGCAGCAAAGTCCATTGATTACAATCAGTGCTGAGCACGGGACAGCCAGGAAATGCTAAATGGAGTTTCTCTGTCTTTGTTTTCCCACCCTCTTATCTTAACGCCATACATTTGGTCATACTGACTACTCTACTCCATGGGTGCAGACTATGGAATCAAGTGTCCAATGTATACCAGGGAAAGAGGGTTAGCAACTGGTTTTTCTTATCCTAGCACAGAAGGGCCAAATTATCATCTGCTTTTTATATCCAAGAACACACAAAAAGTTTCTTTTTCCCTCTGGTTTGGGCATAGCAGCACTAATGTACTACCTCTTAGCGCAAGTACAGGAAAAAAAAATGCACAGTTCAGCCACCATTATTCATAACTATAAGCCCATAAAGGATAAAGAAGTGGATTTATGCTTGCCTGGGTGCAGAGGTTAAGTGATCTAGTACTGAGCCCTCCTCGAAGGGCTCTGACACAGCGCTTAAAGGCTTCTTGCTGCTGCACTCCGAACAAGAGCTGTGGCAGTGCTGTCAGCATCCTTTTGAGGGAGTTAACACCTGGGATTAGTCAGTCTCCAGGTTCATCACAAGGAGCAGAAGACAACCCAGTGAGGAATTCCAGTCACACTGGGCCACAGAAGTGCCTTGGTCTGACCTGGCCCAGACGTCATTAACACACGATCTGGCCAAATATCAGATGCAATTTACATCTCCAAGCAGCTTTCTGCAGGAAGATGTAAGGCACCAACTAACCCTAGCTCACCTCTGTGACCTTGACACCCTGTCCCCAGCCCATGTTTTGTGATATGTTTTTTTTTTTTTTTTTTTTTT
>VXAV01011916.1:197111-241560 GCA_013399715.1 Alectura lathami
AAAAAAATCCCTAAAGAACACACAGCCACAACAGACTTTCAAAGTTCACGAACTGGTGACCACAAGTTTAAGTGAACAAGCCATATGGATTTAAAAAACAAAAACCAGAGTGACAACAGCCCAGCAGGGAGAGGTGATGGAGGTCAGTGCTATTTGTGCTGCTGAACTATGGGAACTCAGCTCTTCCTGCCCATGTGACAGTGCTGATTTAAAATCCGCCTTAACCAGGGTGATGCCGAGCCTGCTGGGCAGGCTGCACACAGTTTGATACGTTGCAGGTATCCTCATGGGCGTGAAGGCCTGCCCAGGGCACACTGACAGTCCCGCATCAGCCCCCACCCAGCAGCAGGCATGCTGTGCTACCTGATTCAAGCACAGCTGCTTTTGCTGACAAACCATACTCATCAGTACACACTCACTGCAGATTTTTTTTTGTTTTGTTTTCATACATCACTCCTCTAGATATATAGCTCGAGGATACTGCTCTTCATTAAAGGATCTGTTTCAGGCTCATCTTTTGCATTCTTGGGTAAAGAAAACAAATATTTCCGGAAGTCTAATGGAGCTGCATTAACCTCAGACTGCTTCAGATCACTGTTTTTCCACAGGCATTTCTGTGGATGTCATCAGCCAAGAGTTACAGTTAAGATTTTGTTCTCTGTCAGCCTGCAGAAAGCCCTACTCCGCTTGAGTTGGATTGTCAGTGTTTCCCGAGGAGGTTTACACTAATTAGTTTCTAAGGCAAGGAGAAAAACAACAAAACTACCATTTTCGTGTCAAGTGTACATGAGCTGCTACAAAACGAACTCACCTCCAGGAAGCAAATCCTTCTGAAGGCGGCAAGACCTTGGTTTGATGTTTACTCCATCAGCAGCTTCTGTTCTGAGCTCATAAAATAGAAACAAAATAGAAACTATTTGGGAGCAAAACAGGCACCCCAGGTCTCCTTCAGAATTTTGGTGATTTCTGAATAACACCTGCAGATCCACCTGCCTGATGTGGTACCATGAAAACTTCCGTAGCACACAGTATCAAGAAAGACAAGAAAACTGGAAGCAACTGAAGCAGTAATTCCTCCTTCAGGTTAAGCTAGACTTTGAAGTTTAGCCTCCTTGCTGGATAGAAGCAAATGGCAGGAATTTTTAGACACCAAGAAAGCTACCAAGCCAGGCAGGTAACCATGCCACTGTGGAGATAAAACTGCATCACCTGCCATATGTCTCAGAATAATTTCACAAGGTCAGAAAGGTGCTAACAGTATCATCTACAGAAACTGCAACTTGCAATTCTGTAAGAGGAATAGAGATTAAAAATAAGACTCCAGCTTAAAAGGCTCACTCCAGCATTAACAAATTTTTGCAAACTACATGGGAAACCCATCGAGATAGTTTACATAGGTGAGTTTGAGAAAGCTTGATACTTATTTGGGAGTGGTGGAATCACAATGAACAGCAGGATGCAAGGATCAAAATGAGCACAAAAGGGCGAGCGTAAAGCCAACAACTGCTTCTTTCCTGCTCCTCTCAACTCTATTTTTATTTCTGCGCCAGATGATTGAAATCATACTGTAAACAGAATATTAAGATCATTAGCAAGGAGCAGCAGAGACTGGAGTCTCATTTAAAGACAGCTCACCAGAACAGTCAAGCCCCTGCAATCACAACAGCACTTGCAATCATCTTTGAAGGCAGAAGATTCCATAGCATAGTGTTTACTACATCAAGCATGATGTGGGAGGGATGCTGCTCAAGCCAAGTCTTCAGTTTCTGATGGAACAGACAAATGATTATTTGGAAAACGCTGCCTACCCCCCACCTTCCTACCCATGCCATCTCTCTGTGAAAACCTCCTTCTCATCAGCTCCAGCCCACCACTAGAACTCCTTGACTCTGCAGCTGAATGGATCGTCTCATGTTAAGTAGCTGTTATTTTCTGCCACTCCTACACAAACTGACATAATGGCAGCACAGAAAACAGTCATTAGAGAATCCATGGCTGCCCCAGCAGTGCCAAAACATCCACTCCACGAAAATAGAGATGACTGCACGAGACAATCACGTTCCAGACAGAAGTATACAGAGCTGCAGCGCGAGGTGGTTGTGCCTGTGAGGACTCAAAGTGCTCTTCACCTTAAAGGCATCGTTTTAAAGTGTCTTATAGTAAGAAGCCATAATTATCTGTGGCCAACGTAGACCCCAGGTAGTGGAAATGAGCCTCCTTAGCAGGACTTCAGGCTCTTCAGACTGCTGGCTTAGCAACAGTGGTAAAAGAATGAGCGAACATGGAAATAAGCTGTTTATTCCTGTCTTTGGGTAGAGCCTCAAATTCCCTGATTTTATTAATTAAAAAAAAAAAAAACTGTTTCCCTCAGGTTCTGACCAAGGATATGAATAATGCTGCAGTTAATACACGATCAGATGATGCACTGGGTTCACATGGCAAGGTTTCGGTAGCAAGAGGGATGTAAGGGTGGCCTCCAGCCAGCCCCAGACCCTGTGCAGCAAACCAAACCGTCAGAGCAGACGGTAACTGGTGAGGGATCTCCTTGGCAGCTCAGCATTCTGCAAGGCTTGGTTCATCTCTGCTGTGAGGCCTGCACAGGAGATGCTGGCTTCGCAAGCTGTGGAGGCTGCTCTGTGCCAGCGACAGCAGACAAGCCGTGCACGTGTGTCCTGGGGCTGAATCCCACAAAGAAATAAGTCAAGGAAAGAAAAAAAAAAATTAGTCAGACCTCGCTGCCTCATTTCCAACGAGATCAGGGTACAGGGGAAATGCAAAACAGACAGTAGCTGGCCTTTCAAGGGTAAGAGGCAGGAAAAGAGTGGCCATGCCACCAAGGGTCCCTTGCTCTAGCCTACCCTGCCCCAAACAAGCACACAGCTGTGTGCAGCCACCAGGACAATGGGTGTCTGACTCATGTGTCATTACCCGCCTGCTGCCTGAGCTGTGACTAAAAAGCCGTAAGAGCAGCAGCACAATTGCATGAAGGCTTATAATGATATTATGGGATAATGATATAAGCTGCATGTTTGCAGAAAAGCAGCGTGTGCAGCTGTCTGGCCAAGTCTCAGCAAAGCCATTGCGCTCGCTGTGCAGCATGTCAGAGCAACTGGCGATGAGCTCTTTGTCCTCTTCACAGCCGGTTTCGCTCTGTCAGCGCAGCAGTGAACCAAAGCCACATACACGTTTTTAAATTCAGGATCAAAATGTATTTGACTGCATGGTTCAGTCATACTTAGCTTCATCACATTTGGCTCCACACAAAACAGAAACAGATGAAGCTGTTTTGTCCAGTCACTTCAGTTTGCTCAATTCAGAACTAGATGGGCAAAAGCAGCATTTTTGCCCTAGCACAAACACATAACTGGAGACTTATTTTTCCTGGAACAACTTGCATTTGCGCAAGATACGCCGCAGAAATCCAGAAGGATGAAAATAAGACAGTACATCTCTTAGTTCCTGGAACTGTGCTGCTGAAAGCCTTTCCCAGGCAACTCACTATCAGTCATTGCATAGTGCTGCCTGCAAAACGACCTGCCAAGTGGGTGCCTGTCCTCTCTGCTACTCATTTCATCAGCCACAGACCCCTGGGACTCAGAGAGGACAGGGCAGCAAGAGAAAAAAAATCACATAGCAAATTATGAGTAAGCATCACGGAGGAAAAAAAAAAAATCCTCCTTGAAATCCTGAACCAAGGTTAGCAACACTAAAGTGGTCAGAGTTTTTGGTACCACATGTTTTCATCACAGTAAAGGATTCAAAAGCTTTTCTGTCGCCCCCCTGGGGTCACTGCCTATTTATGAAAGTAATCCACACAGAGGCAATCTCCAGAGGTGCTTCATCCTTTTAGGCTAGATTTAATTTTTAGAAGTGCCCTGGCAAAGCTCTCATGCAAGCCTAACAGAAGAAACAGATTACATCAAGAGCTGCTGCTCCTCTGGGCACAGGTGAAGCTCTAACATATGGAATTGAACCTCCACTGTTGGTAATCCCATTGCTGAGACAATCCCTTCTTTTAATCGATGTACACCAGGCAGCTTGAAGCATATTCCAGTACCAGAGCACCGCTGCCAGAAGTTCTTCAACCTGTTTGTTAGTATGCTTGACCTGTTTCTGCACTAGCAAGGCTTTATTTTGCAACCACAATGACAATCATTAGACACCTCACCTCGACCAGCCAGTGTGATTTCCAGAAAATTAACAAGATGAAGGATTATTACAAACCTCAAAAATATGAAAATTAAAATAATGAATAGCTGTGAAAGAGTACTGTCATTAAAGGGATTAGTAATTCTGTGTGGAGAGGAGAATATAGAACTCTTCTAAAACACACATTACATAAAATCACTGCCCCACAATAGTGCATGCACATTGTATGTATAACAGCATAATTAAACAACCATTTCCATACAACAGTGAAGGGGAAACCCAGTATGCCAACCAACCCAGTTCCTTTGAGACGGACTAAGTACACATGAAAAATATAATTAAGCAAAAGAAGGTGAGTGTGAGTGATTTCCCGATGGTAATTAAATTGCTGGGGCTATTTCCAAGTAGGTCACTTCCAAAACAGCAACCTAGTTCAAGGGAAACTGAACGCAGAACTTTGATGTCTGTGTAAATCCTGCTGCACAGTGTTTGTGAGGCACCTGAAGTATAATTTGTTACAGGTCTACCTACCAAGGCAATTTGTTAAAAAGCCCTGTTGGCAAGGAGTTTTTGCCCCTGGGCAAACTTTTGGGCAGCCTGATTTTTATACTGGACTAGTAAGGATCTCAGTCAGAAGTAGGGCTCGCTCCACATTTCTGAAGAACACATGCAGAGCTCCGGAGAAGTGAAGAGCAAACCTAGTTTTTGCAACTGAAGCAAATGCTTGCAAAGGTGAGCCGTAGCTAGCTACGTTTCTGTGCTTCTCCAAGAGCTCTGCCAAACAAAACGCAACCCACAGACAAGGCGAGTACCTACCGCTAGCGGGCACCACAGGTGAGCTCTCCCACATGGGCACCTGATGTGATGAAGAATCTAAAGACTCTGTTTAGGACAGGTCATCTAGATGACTCAGACTCGAAGCACCAAGCTAGTGGTGGGGAAACACAAGGGTGAAATTGATTTCTCAGGTCACTTCTATTCCAGAAGTGTTTTTCAGCCTATTTGGAGAGGCTCCAGCAAAAGGTAAACTTCAAAGCTGAGCTGTGTCCATGGCCAGGTAAGGTTGGCTGCAACTTCTATTTACGTGTGCCTGGGAAAAGCCCTACTTTCTGTAGTTGAACATGTTTGTGAAAGCATCATTTATTCATTTGCTACTCCCTCTGAAGAGATACAGCTTCTAGGATGGTCCCTATGAAGAGCTACGGCACAGTACTGAAATATGAACTTGCATTTACCATTTCCCAGGCTGTTTGAGGCAATATCCAATCAAACAGTGGTTGTTCTTGTCACTATATCAGCCAATACAACAGAGAGGGGACAAAACCTTATTATTGCATCTTAAATTTTGTCTCCAATCACATTGCAGTTTTATTAAAAAAACCCTCAAAGCCTGGAAAAAGCCTGTATTTGTGAGGAATCAAAATCACCTCCTCACTATGTCCTTTTTGAGACCTCATGGGCAAATAAATACAAGACCCAGCTTCTGCTGCAACTCCTGGATTGTCTAAAACTTCAAATCCTCCAGCATAAAAACACACCTCCTTGTCACTGACACCCTTCTTCAGAGAACTTCACCCTGTCGCTCCCAGCATTAGCAGGGCTCCTGCCAAGCCAACACACTCTGAAGGTCTCTACCCAGGGCCCACCCACCATGAAAGAGTCACCTCTAGTGAACTCCACAGTCTGATCTTCCACAACAGCCTACTCTTGTTTGCTTTTTCATAGGATCACAGGATGTTGGAAGGGACCAAAAATAGTCACGGAGTCCAGCTTCTTTCATTGATGAAAGCATTAACGAATATTTGCCCTAAAATGGAGACCTGTGGACCCCCACACTGGCTGCCAGCCTGATGTAACCCCATTTACTGTATGAAACTAACAACCACAAGAGACACCAACAACACCTAATCCAGACATACCTGATCCACTGACTCCTGAACCCTCAGTCAAGCTGAATTATTCCATTTCCCATCCAGCACCTCTACCTTAAAACTATTATTTCCCCATTTATTTCAGGCTTTTGCAACTTGAGGCACCCACAAGATTTTGCAGATCATTGAGACCATAGAGACATTTGTTGCACATTAAATAAACAGAAGAAGGGGTAAAAGAGGTCACAGTCCAGATTTCAGTAAAGAACACAGCCTTTGCCAAACAAAAAGCCCAGGTAAAACCAAAAATCTGATTGTGTGGATTACTCTCTCACGCTACACTTTGATACTCTTACGGGGGCATTTTAAGGTTTCTAACACACCTTTCAGAAAGCAGGGCTTTAATGAGCCCCCCAAGGAAGATCTGGGAAGGAAGAAAGTCGATTTGTTCTGTAATTCCAAAAGCCACCACAACCACAGCAGGAACCTGGGAGGGCCTGGCATTCTGCCACATGCCAAAGCAGAAAGAAAAATGTGCTGCTTTTAAACCAGCCACAGTGAAATTAAGCCTGCAATTTCAGAATGCTGAAAGCAGCTCCTACAGCTCAGTTACTTTACTCCTAGAGACTACAATACCCAGACTCCAAGAGAATAGATGGGAGTAACGGGTTGGCTTATTTTGTCTAGCACACAAACAGACATATCATGAGAAATAGCAAGTTTTCCTGAAAATAGAACCCATTGGCAAAAAGGGAAAAATACCAAGCTGTACCTAGACCAAGGAACAGCTGTGTTTCCTTCTGTTAAGGCAGAGACCCCTCCACACTCCCCATGTTTCTCCATCTGGCAGCTTCGCAGGTCTCCCCCAGCTCCCAGGACCGGCTCCCACTCCTTTCTCAGGTCTCCCCCAGCTCCCCAGCCTACTGATGGCCCGCTAAAAAGCCAGCAGCCTTCTTCCAAAAGGATGTGAGCTCAGAGGCTTCACAAACGCTGCACAGATTAAGAGCCTGCTTTCCTTCGCTTCTAAACACCAGCCTCGTCTTTCTCCACTCCTCAGCAGAAATCAGAGAGGTCTACCATTAACACCTTAGCAGTACTTGCGTGACAGAACAAAACAATCCAGGGGCACACTAAATCCTGAAAATCCTTAAAGAAAGTCTGGTATTTTCTTCCGGTGAGTCACTGGTCCTTTGCCACTACCAAGGAAAAGAAAGGGTAAGCAGAGCACTACCAGCACAGTTGTGGGTTCGGTAACCACTGCTACACACAGCTGGGCGGCAGGGGCTGTGCTTTAGGCTGCTCCACAGCACGACAAGGAAGTGGCCCTGGCCCTCCGGCCACTGGCTCGAAACAACTGCTCAACCCCAACCCTGTTACTGGCCCTGCTGGTCTCAGATAAAAATGTCTCTGTGGTGAGTTGTTGGCTGGGGCACAGGACCCCACATTAAGCTGCTCCACCACCACGGAAAAGCTGAGCAAGCTGCTTCTGTGTTCTGCCTTCCTCCAGTTCCCAGAGGGGCAACACTGCTTTACCTAAAGGCAAGAGCTAATAATTTTTTCCTTGGTTTATTCCAGAGTTGTTCTGATTTGTTTACCTCACGCTGCATGAGATCTACAGAGTTCAACTTGAATCTGTTAGACTCTGCTAGAAGCCACATTTCTCCACAGAAGCCAGCACCACCAGAAGTAAAGGCCATCCTCTTGTCTCCAGGTTTCTGCTAATCTTGTCTTACCAAAAAAAAAAAAAAAAAAACAGTTCAGGAGAAATAAAGTGTTGGATTTGCCAGGTATTTTCATACTCTGAAAGACTGTAATACCTGACACCACACAAAGGGTTAAGGAAAGTATTTCCAGTGGCAACTTAAGAGCAGAGTTACACAACCAGATAAAGAATATCGTGGAACAGGGGTATAATGCCTATGATGTACTCATACTTGTTTATTGTGCTCTGCTTCCTGCATTACGCTGGATAGATGTCAGTGTTTCTTCCCATTTCTCAGTCCCTGTTAGTCCAAGGTCTGTACTTTCAACTGCAATTTGGCACTGATTTCACTCACTTCCTCCTTGTCCCCCTTACATTTTTCCTTTGATTGCTATTCCAGTAAGAAAAAGGAAGGTAAATCCCTGCCTTTTCACTGAGTGTGCTCAGTCTTTAAACTCCTTGCTCCTCCCCTCTATTCAGACCTTGCTCCTCAGAGCTCACCCACACAGAGATTCAAGCATCGGTCTCTTTGCTTCTGCTTTCTCATCTTCCCATGCTGCAGGCTGCTGTTGCTAACTCCACCTCTCCTCTTCTCACTCTCTTTCCTCTTTAGATTCACTTCAAGGCCAAATTCTCTTCCTTGCTGCTGGGCTGACACAGCTGGTAGTGTAGAAAAGCAGGGGGAGGGTAGCAGAGCAGGGAGCTTTTATTCAGCAGCGCTTCCTTCACTGAGCAGCTGCTTTGAAGCTCTGGGGTCCAATTTCAGCTGCTGAAGTTGCTGGTAATAAAAAACAGCTACATATAACACTGCTTTCAAACTGCAGTTTTGAGATAGCAGACTCTACCCTTAAAGATCTTTGAGGCACCATCAGAAGCCGTAAATACACAAAAGCACTTGCTAGGACACGTTAGCAAGAAGAAATCAAGCTCCAGTCCTCAGCCCGCTCGCTTCACCTCACCCGGGAGCACAGCGCTTCTGCCCAGCCCTGCCACCCCACGCACGGCTGCAGGAGGGAGAGGAGCACTGACAGCTGTGCTCAGGAAAGTCTGCTGAACATTGTGCAGTTAGCTCTCCTAGGGGCTAACGCGGCACGATTGAAGATTCTGCCCTCCACCTGAGCGGGATTTACAGCGCACTCATGGCAACCTCCCTGCAGAATTCACCACCACCCTGCCAACACACTTGGTACTGCGCTAATCAGGTCAATAGATTACTGGATTTACGCTTCATAATCGCAGCACAAACATGTTAGTCATGCAGACAGCACTGCAGTAACATCACACTCCAGTACTTTCAGTGACATTGCAGGTCGTTAGATGTTTTATCATGCTTCTCCTCTGTGTTCTGTAGTGCCGTCTGGTAGTTAACAACAGGAAAACTAATGGGTGAATTAAAAATCATGAACCCACCTGTCAGCATAGGACTTGAAAGAGTTCATCAGAAGCCACCAATTTCACAAGGAAGTACAACATTTGTCACTGCCCAGCAACGTCAAACCGCAGTAGCTAAGCAAATTAAAGCCTTGAGGGATGCCAACCTACAGGCTGAGCTGATGAGAGAACGGAGCAGGGATGGAGAGCCTTGTCAAGCAAGTATCTCAGTTTCCTTCCCCTGCATAAAAACATCAAAGGCCATCCATTGATCTTGCTTGTTGGAGTGCCTAATCTCCCTGTAGGGAAGTCTGAAACACACTGGTGAGAAGGCTGCTAGAAAAGGGAACAGGAGGAGCAGCACACAACACCATCCTAGCGTTATCGTCATTCCAACAGGCACTCACAGGTTACTGGAGGATGTTAGATTGCAAACAGAACTCTCAAAGCAACCCCATCTGCAGTGATTTCGTCTGGGTAACGTGGTGATAGAATAGGGGAGGTTGGCTAGAGTGCCATGCTAGGCATAGATACTAGGGAGGGGCACCCCAAGGCCTTCTGCCTCATGTCCACAGGATCAGCACAACACCCCTGTCCAGTGACCACACAAAACAACTTATTAGCAAAGACAGACAAGAGTTCCACTTGATGCTACAGAAGCATTGCTCACCCTTGCAGCTACATCTCCCTGAAGCATGACCACGTTCATTGCCAGCTGTATGTTTAACAGCAGCAGGAGCTGCTGGAACACAGCCTCTTCAGAGAAAGTGTGGCCTCCCCCCAAGAGGGCAGGATTAGCTGCAGAGTTTAGTAAGTGAAGATAAGAGTTGGTGGAGACAAAGTTCAGTTTTGTGAATGCCATCCCAGATACAATTTTGATGGAGAAAACAGAGGTATCCATAACCCCAGTGTTGTTTTTTTTTTTTTTTTTTAAAAAAAATTCTGAGGTTTATGTCATCTCAATCTACACGTTGCTATATATATTTGATCTTAGACACAAGCCCAAGTAGTGACAAATTGTCAGCTCAAGTCCTCCTAACCCTGAAGAGCTGGCTGCTGTTGCCATGAACTGCATCTCTGCACTGCAAAGAAGGGCAGTGCTCTGAACATCCATCCTCCACACCAAGGCTTGCCTAAGGGACACACCTTTCTCTTGTATGCCATCATGCACAGTGCCAATACCTGTGCTGCTCTGGAGAAGGAGCCTGCCATGTGAAACAGGCAAACGCCATCAGCCACATGAGGATTTATTTCATGCAATAATGAATACAAACATAGTCCTTACTTCTTTCTCAGCAGCTTTATTAAAACACTATTGCTCGACTAGGTTGAACAATTTCAAGACCTACACAAACCCTAAAATAAGCCAATTATGTAGATGTTGTTCTACTGGGCTTAGGTGAAGCGTTCTCTAATCTCTAAACATTTCTAAAGTTAATAGCTCATTGCTCTTTGCCTCTGAAAAAGAGTTTGTCACCCCCAGGAGATGACTGTATTCGGGAACCTGGAAAAGCTACATCAGAACAGATTGATTTCTGAAAAGATTACCTTACGAATGCAATGACAGCTTCCCAAATGGGCTGTTTTCAGCTGAGCCCTGTCCCCTACTCATTGCTGCCCACACGCAGCACAACACCACCCTCTAAGAAGGAGCACCAAGTGTCTCAAGGTGTCCAGTGCGGAGAAACCAAGCCATTTCCAGTGCTTGAGGAACCTCTCATACTGCTGTCTGAACCCTGTGTAAACTGAGGAAGATAGGAAATTACCGTGGAATTTCCCTGCTTCCTCTTTCATACCCAGCTGAACTTCCCCCTGCTTCAGATGAGGTACAACATTCCACCACCAACCCAGACTTTGTACAGACAAAGCTCGCCCGGTCTGTGTCTAGGCCTTCAGTCCATCCATTCATTTACAAAACAGATCACCCATTACCCAATGGACACATTTTCCTCCAAGATGAACATTTCTGTTCACAGCAATGTCCAAGTCCTACCAAACTTTTGGCCTCAGGGATATCCTGAAATGCATTAGGCTACCTTAAACCCATCTCCTAGGGCAAGAAAAAGGAAAACTAGTAGCATGTTCCAGGCACCCAGAAGCCAAGCCTTGTCAGCTGGCACTTGGCTTTTCTCTTCATGAAAGGAGCCAGCACAGTAAGCAACTGGTGGCCAACTCAAAGAGAATAGGTGATGCGTTACTTCAACCTGTTAGATGCTTGCACTGCCAGTCACCTGAGTTTGTGTGGTTATTTTGCAAGCTATTGTAAAAAAGCTTGTACAAGCTATTTACACACAGCAGCGACTACAAAAAAAAAAAAGGCACAATTCTCAAAAAAAAAAAAATCAAACACAGGGGCCTAGAGTCAGTATGAGGAAATTACTTACTTTCTTAAGCAGTTTTTAAAGGTGTATTTTACCTCTTGCTAGCAGCTTTTTCCTCACTGTGAAATACTCTGGCTTCTGAAGAGCAGAACGTATGCAAGCTGAACAAGCACAACATCTCTTCTCAGAACTTTTCTGCATACTTTAAACATGTCCAGATTTTAGCTCTTCCATGAAACACACACAGGGAAAAAAAGCTTTGAAATTAAGTGGAAAAAATGTAGGTTAGAGACACACCTGAAATTTTACTGGAAAAACAATCTTACAAGGACAGCAATAACCACAAACCAAGTCAATGATGAAGTTAACCTAGAGACAAAGGAGCTTTTCTTGCCGTTAAGACATCTCCCAGAGCAAGAAATGCCAGTCCAATACATTAACCCATTCTATCTGCAGAAAGCAAGCAGAAGCCACACAAGCGAGGCTGAGCCCCCCCCCCCCCCCCCCNTTCTCTTTGAACAAGCCCCTCCAGCCCCCTCCTCTCTTCCTACACCTCCCACACACCCCTTCTAGCAGCAGCATGCAAGATTCCAGCCCTGTTTACAGCCTGCGTGAGAACAGTAACACAGCTGGGGGCAAAGCCTGTGCCTTCACAGACGCCTTCACCCAAACAGCTGGTGCTGAAGGACCTTCCAAGCAGCAAGCACAGCCATCATGTTTGTTATGTCTGCAGGAGGGAAGTATCAAGAGATAGTGAGAGCTCAGCGATCACTGCACCCCTTACAGGGAGGCCGGTGGGTAACCTTGGGCTGCTTACTTTGTCTGAGCCTCCAGTCCCCAGCTACGAAGTGGCCTAGTGGCACTGACACACAAGCTTTGCGAAGACAACAAAGACCAGTGCTCAACTCCCAAATCCCAGCATAAAAAGAGATTATTCTGCTGTTCAGATCTAATGTGTTATTCACACAACAGCTTCCTAGCTTAACTTCTTTGACAGCTTCGTTTCCAAGCGGAGTACATGAAGAGATATCCTTGGGATTATACTGAGCTACGGTAATAACTTCTCTTTATTAAATTCCAGTAAGCAGCCCTACTGCAAGTTTCTTATTATAGCTGTTCAAATTAAACATGTATGACCTGTCTCTTCAGCAGCCCGCATCCATGTTATCTCTTTGCAGAGAAACACAATGGAGAACAACAACGTTTTCTCTTCTGTAGCCAACTGATTTTTAATCACATTAGACATAGGAACCCTATTTGTAGTCTTTCCTCTGGGCCCTCCCAGTTCCTGCAGCAGAGGTTGACAGAGAATTCAATTAATATTCCCCCCCAAGGAAAACGCATTCAATCACAGTGAGTGATGAAAAACATGCTCGGATGAAAAAAGGAATCCCAGCTCCAAACTTCTGTTGGAAAGCTTTTGTCCCAGCAGGCAGGATGCCATTAGTCTCCGGCAGTAAGGAAAGCCTTGGGGTCTTTGCCTTGTCAATAGAAGAGCTGGGTTTGCAAGTCTGTTGTTGCTGAGGGGTTTTCCCCTCTAGGATGAGTTGCCATCGTGGTCCAGGGAAGCTCAAAGGAGTTCCCAGGGTCAAGCCTCCAGAAGATCCATGTTGGGTCTAATTACACCAACTCGGGTTTCACTGTCTGTGCAGCTAACAGCTGAAGACCATGCAAGTCCTGTGTGCCACCATTCCTACCACTCAGGTTGCCAGAGTGTAGAACATTCGTTAGCATAAGACAAGCATGGATTAAAATTCTGACCCTTTCTGAAGGGCGGAAGCCGTTCTGTAGCTCAGAGGACTCCAGCTTTAGTAACATGTATTTAAAGCAAGTTTTCCACATATCCTGTCACAGCAAGCTAAAATACCCTGGCACTGGATAGAAACAGCTTCCTAAACCACCGCAGTCCGCTGTCAGCAGCTTGAATGCTGCACAAACACACCACCAGCTGCTGACTCACAGCAGCAGCAGTTCCCTGCTGCACAAGATTATCCAAGGTTTGAGAAATCCAGATTTCAGAACAGAAACCACTGCCATTCCCGTCAGCTAACAGTGAAACAGAACACAGCACGGAGGGGGAAAAAAAAAAAAAAAAGGAAAAGAAAAAAAAGCTGAACCGTTGGCTATGTTGGGTAACTTTCCTTGTCTTACCAGCTTGTGACAGTGGCAGATGGCCCAGTCTGTAAATTAGCAACCACCAGATGGGCCCACTAAGTAGCTTACTGCAGCAAATTGATTTGTTCGTGGATTTGGTATTAAAATGTCCTTCACTGTCTGGGTACCATTTGGCCAGAGCTGCAGCTTCCAGTCACCCAGAGCGAAAGCCAAACCCCAACACTCAGACAGGGCAGATACCTCTGCAGCACACGGGGCTCCAGAGGCACCTCCCCGTTCCCAAGCCCCATAGGGGACGTTTGGCTCAGACAGCCAGAGCCAGCAATAGGTTAGTGCTGAGAACAGATGATGGGAATTAATTCTGGATACAGACAACAAGCAAACAAAAAAAGTTTCCACTGAGCAGCTGGGAAGGACACCCTGACCTGGGGAAATATCCATCTGGTTGACACAGCTTCTTGTTCTCAGTGTTGTGGCTGCAGTTATCAGCAGGGAAAGGGTTGCAGCTTACCTCAGTGACATCCCTCTGCTCCTCTCCTCCTTCCCTCTTGATCCCACACCTTTCTTCCAACCATTTTGGTCCCAGACCTTCTGCTAGACTTTCGTGTGTGTTGCATTTGCAGAGTTTGGGCCCTTTTTGTATATTTTGCTGTTGGCCTTCTGTGGGAAGGAAGATGCTACCTTGCTACTCAGGGTGAAGTTTGGCCAAACCATCTCTAAGATGATGGAACTGTTGGAAAGAAAAAAACGTTGACATGTCATTTTCCTCCATGGCATGAGGGAGGCTAAAAGCCAGCATTTTCTAGCTTGGTTGTTATCCTGACAGACTTCTGCTCAGGTTAGAGGAAGTTGTCTCGGTAGTAGTGAGCTGGAAAATGACATTTACTGAAGTGAAATACTTCACATTCCTTGCATTTCTTCGTGAAACCACAGCATTTTCATCATCCTAGAACTTCTTCATCATACCCTGGCATGATGTCCTCTAACACTCCAACTCAGAAGTCTTTCCATACATTTCACCACATGTCAAGGACTGGCAAATCATGATATAACCCTCCCAGTGGCACTCTAATTGCTGTGAAGTCACCAAAGATGAGTGGCAAATAGAAATGACTCAACATTTCTGTAAGAATGATGTCAAACAATGGCTTGTATTTCCAATATACAGATGGCTGGCAACACAAACCAAACAGCACTCTGCCTGAAGGTGCCTGAAGGCTGGACAGTTAAACAATTTGTCAGCCTAGAAGCTCAGATGTCCTTACTTTACACTGCTGACAACCACCAAATGGCAATGGAGGCTGTACCCACTCTGTAAGTTCTTCCATCTCCCCTTCTTCTGCAGAAAACCTGAGACAAAACCTTTCAGAGCCTTGAAGTCTTGACCAGCATTTGAAAAAGAGAGCAACTCTTCCCATTCTTTCAAGATAACTGTGAGTTAGTGCTCCTACCACAGGCATAAGTATATATATTTGCTTCTAATTATTAGTAAATCCACCAAAACGTCTTCCCACACAGACCTCAGTCCCTAACACAACACCCAGTGATCTAAATCTAATCATTATAACATGTGGAAAGAGCAAAGGGTGGACCATCCAAGTCATTTGTTCTTAGTACCTCTGGATGAAAGAAAGCATTTAGCACTGAGCCTGGCGGCATCTGAAAACACTGCTGTGCTGTAAGCCATTACTGTTGAATCTTGTGTTTGCTCTACGCGAGGTAACAAAACCATTTCTGAAAAGTTTTTACAAGGGGAGCGTGGAGTTTAAAGGGCTTTGTGCTCCAGCTGACAAGGCTGTTAAAACCCAGCCAGCCGTGAGCATTGTGTTTCACTCAGGCTAACACGTAACTATTTACTCCCCAAAAGGCATATGTTACACTGAAAGCAGCCCAAGGAAACCACAGAGCTGCTCCATCAAGGCAGGAAGCAAGCAAACCTCAGTCTCAAGGGAGCACTGGGAACTACCAGCGGCTCTCTCTCTCTTCTCCTTGAGTTTCCTGACTCCATTTCTCCAGCATGTATTTTCCTTCTGAGCGCAGACAAGGATAGCTCCTGCTGTAAGATTCACAGCTGGGTGAAGCCAGCTCTGTTCTCTGCATCACATTTCCCTTCAGCGAAGAAAATGGCAGGAACTGGACTAGAGCGAACAGCATGTGCTGTGACTGAGCCTAGGGAGCTGCAGAACCGTGTGTCCTCTGGTCTGCAGGAGCCATTTATCATACCAGATCTTTAGTCCAAGAAATCTGAATTTCACGTATGTTAAATCTGACTTCACTGGGGAAAGTGTGACACGCCAGATGTCCAGATGCTGGGTGAAATGCTGTGCTCTTCCTGCTGAACTGTTGTTTTCTCTGCTGTCCCACCAAATCAAGTCCTGCCCTGAGGACTGCGAGATATTCCTTCTGGAACAAAGAGCAATCTGGCATTTTTCAGGATAAGGTTTATTGTTGTAGCTTCATTTCCTGTTGGTTATTCTTCCTTCTCCTCTGCTGAATCTCAGTTTGTCTACAGATTTTACCCATGACCTGGTCTGACCTGCCTTCCAGCTTCTCTCTCTTAAACTGCCTTACTCATGTCCTCCTGTCCAGGAACAGAAAAAAAACCCTTAAACAACCAAACAGATTTCTCAGCAGCAAAGCAGGCAAATTTGCATATAGCAAAGGAACAAGCAGCAACCTAGTCCACAGTTCTGGAAGTCAGTCTCTTCTGCTTGTCTGCCACCCTCATGCAGATGATCTTCTGCCTGCCCTTATCCTCCAGCTACACCTTCTTCCTCCTCCTGCTGCCTTCCATACCATCCATATATTTATTCTTTTTTTAGCTGAAGCCCAAACTGATGTTTCTAGATATTTCTTCTGTCACTCAAGAGGCTCTCTAGTGTGCTCTTACCAACTAGATCACCTGCTCTGAAGCCACTTAAGGTGAGTAGTAAGTTCCAGCACCTCCTCATTGCAGCTGAATGCTGGATTGTAAGATAAGTAATTGATATACAGTGAAAATAACAGTTGGTTGAAAAGGAAAGAGCTGAAGCTGGGGATACTGCAAACAGGCAGATTTACGTTATAGAAAACAGCATTTCTCCCACCTGCACAGAGTGGGAGGCAGCGAACCAGTTATCCAGCAGCCACCAGACTGCTCCTCCACGTGGCTCACAGCCATGCAGGTCAAGAACAGGAGCAGCTCCTGTGCTGTTATTTCTGTAGGCACTTGACTGCCAGAATGCATCACCAGAGCATGTCATACAAGTACACCCAGAAAGCCACACACTTGGCACAGATGGATCAGGAGATAAAAGCAGGTTAGACGCTGGGACTATAAACCGCAGCACTTTCTCATCTTAGGGTCACCTTAACCCAAGTTGTTCATGGCTCAGCAGCTTCTTTGAACCCCATCCGGAGAGCCTGAGCTGGAAGAAGAGTCCCTTTATGATACAGAGGCAAGCAGCAGCACTGTGTGTTCAGCAAGTGCCTTCCTGACCATGACAGCTCGATGTATTGTTTTCGCTACAATCAGGTTTTATAGCTTCTCTTATGCAATCTGAGCTGACAATAAAAACCTTACTCCTCTTCTCTGGCCGCAGATCAAAGCCAAGACAGGCAGTTTTACATGGTCATTCTTCCTGTCAAACTGCTGGAAGCCACGGAGGCCAGGAGGCTGAGAGCTCACTAGCATTTTCACACCTGTAGGAAGTCAAATTGCACACCATGGCCTACCTCTGGCACAGCTGTGTTCTACATGCCCTGTTAGCATTACCTGTAATGACGAAGTTACATAGATTTCAAACTTCGACATAACACATTCATGAACTCACAGTATCAACAGCCAAGTTACTTACTCTTCCCCTGCACAGCCTACAAATTGCTTGATTCCATTCTTTTAATGGCAATAAAGAGGCCACATACAGCAGCTTTGCCTCTGCTGAGAGAAGGGACAAAACATGAATTATGAAATGAGTCAGGGCTGAACTTTGTCAGGCCATGGACCGAGCACTCCAGCTAAATGGTTCCACTGTTTACAGTTACACTTCATGGTTTAGCACAATTTTTTTTTTTTTTAAAACAGTGAGGCAATGAAGACATGAAGAAGGCCTGTGCCGAACTGATTTTCCCAGACACATTCCCAGCTGCAGATCATGTTGAGACCATAAAGTACAGAAGCCTTGTCATTCAGCCCTGCACTTCAGAAATTACTACTGATAATTAACAACTACTTACTTAACATTATGACTAGAAGACAAATTTTATATTTTCAAGTCAACTTTCCCTTTTGATAATGACATGTTCCACACCAACTATCTTACTGCAACAAGCAAGTCTGGGAAACTCCTAGAGCATGTTGAAGAATATTTCCTGTCACAGCTACTGAGTGAGCCAACTGGGAGAAGAGCCCTCCTAGACCTGCTGTCTGAGAACAGGGAAGGCCCTGTGGGACATGGGGTGGTAGGAGACAGTCTTGGTCACGCAACCGTGAAATAGCTGAGCTCAAAATTATTTGGTCTGCGGAGGCAAAAGGTCAGCAGAGTTACCACCCTGGACTTAAAGAGAGCAAACTTGAAGCTTCTCAGGGAGCTAGTTAGCAGTGTCCCCTGAAAATTGGCTCTGGGAATTGGGTTTAGGGGCCCATGAGAGGTGGTCACTTGCGGAAGTCACCTTCTGAACAGGGAACTCCTGGAACCAGGGCAGGAAAGAAAAATAGATGATATCCAGAAGCAAGGCCAGGCTTCACAAGGAGAGCATAAAGCTGCAGCTGGCATCTGCAGGGAGAAAACAAGGAAAGTGAAAGCTCAGCTTGAGTAGACACAGATCATTGTGGTGTCCAATCAACAACAAAAATAAAAGGTCTTTCTTAATTGTCAACAGCAAGACGAGGACAAAGGAAAATACAGAACTAACACTTGACACAGACGGTCACCTGAGGAAAAGGCTGAGATATTTTATGCCTTTTTGCCTCAGTTTTTAATGGTAAGGACAGAACCCGGGCTGTCTGGTCCATTAAAGGACCATGACAAGGGGAACAATGACTTCCCACCTGTGGTCACTGAAACTCTAAGGAACCGGTTGTATCAGCTGCATGGGGCCTGACAGGATTCACCTCAGTACTGGAGGAGTTACTGGATGTTATCTACTGTCTGGACCCCTTTCAACAATTTACCAAAGGTCTTGGGAGTCTGGGAAGATCCCTGCTGGCTGGAAGCTAGCCAGCATTATAATCAAGCACGAAAAGGGCATGAGAGAAGACCCAGGAAACTACAGACCTGTTAGTTTAACCTCTGTCTGCGGGAAAGTCATGGAGAAGATGAGAGCATGACATTCAAAGGTAAACGCAGAGTTCTGCGTCTAGGATGGATTAATGCCAGGTACAGCCTGGGAGACAAGCAGCTGGAGAGCAGCTCAGCAGGAGGGGATCTGGGGGTGCTGGTGACAGCAGGCTCAGCACAAGCCAGCAGCGTACCCTGGCAGCCAGGAGGCCAAACACCATTTTGGGGCACATTAAATATTTCACAGCCATCAGTCAAAAGAGGACATCAGGAAAATTATCTTCACCATACAGGTGTTCAAACACTGTAACAGGCTTCCCAACAAGGTGGCTGATGCCCTGTGCCTGTCAGTGTTCAAGAGGCATTTGGATAATGCCATCAATGGTATGCTTTAACTTTTGGTTAGCCCTGAAGCAGTCAGGCAGCTGGACTTGATGATCCTTGTAGCTCCCTTCCAACTGAGTTATTCTATTCTAAAAGTTGAGTTGGGATCCTTGGATTTTAGAGCAGAGCAAATGCAAATTCTGAGCCATGAACATATGGCAAGTCCCCTCAAAGAACCTCTACAAAGTAGGTCTGGGGCTTAGTTCTCAGCTGGCTCGCAGGAAAGCATGCCTTCATCCGAGGATCAGAGGATCTGAGACAGGAGGCTAGGTTTTCAAAAACTTCAAGATAACAGCCCTGTGGTTAAGTCAGTACTTCCAAGCTTGGTATACTGATAGTCACTTCTGTCAAGGAAATTGTTCAAGTACTGCAATGGAGTCCAATGTTAACCCTAGAGAAACTATGCACACACTGCAGGGGTTCACATCTCATTCAGTTACAGGTTTCCCCTTTTTTAAGTGCTCCCTTGCCAAAAGAAGCCAGCAGCCTTTATTTAGGCATCTAGCTTTTAAGCAGTTTTTACTAGTATTCTGTCCAGTTTTACTCCTGTGCATTCTTGGACAAAAGCTCATACTGGAATACCAGCTCCATCTTCTGCTAGTAGATAATTCTCTTTCCACTACTGTTTTCTTCCTGCCCACAAATAGTTAAGATCTGCTTTTATTCGGTTGCCATTACCACCTGAAGTGTTAGTTTGGCTTTTGGAGAGCCCTGCTCCATTCCTCAAGCTGTCAGCTAAGCAAACAATTACCATGCTTCCTCAAATTATTTGGAAAAGACTCGGGCAGTTCTATGTGGCAGCACAGACTATTTTCTTCCATAGCAATTAAAAGCTCAACAACTTCTGCAGAGAAAAAGGGACAAACTTCCAATTAAATTTTCAGTTTATCAAACTGAATATCAATCAAAAAAGAGACAAAAGCACATGAAAGAGTGGAATACTGCAGAAGAATATTTTTCATTTGTGATGAGATTTGGACAACTTCAGAACTGCTATTGATTTCTGGAGGCATCTGATCATCTCTGATGTGAAGCATTCAGTACAATAAAGCTGGTAAATTACTTAACCTCACAGGCAGATTTCAAATTCATAGTTGGCAACAGGTAGGAAACATCAGCTGTTAGCACAAGCTCTCTCATTTAGATTGAATGATAACCAAGCAGTTGCCCTACAGCCATGCAGATATTTGTCTGTTGATAAGTAACTGCATGCAAGAAAGAGGCACTTGACATTTGTGCCTTCCCTCCTGTTTTGCACAAACAGCTTCGCACAGTTTGTGCTTTGCTCTAATTAAAGGGTCAGCAATCCCTGAAAGATTCGACAGGATAGATCCCAGATACCCACTTAAGCTACTACTAAGTTCCATGGGAAAACAAATATGAATCATCTGATGATGCCTGCCCCAGGCTCGTCCACGCACATCTCAGCTGTGATTCAGCAAAGGAACATCTCATAGCTTCCTCTTCAGAGGAAATAAGCAAGTTGCAGTCTCGTTGCATGTTGATGCAGTCCAACTCAATTTAGCTTAAGGCTAAACAGGGCAAATAGCAGTAGTTATCTAAAGCTGACACCAAGATGTTTCTCCTCTGCAGAAGACAACTAGAGGTTGGATTTTAGCAGCATTCTGTTTTTCAGTAAAACCAGAACAAGCCTTAATTTTCTCCTGTCAGATCGGGTAAGAAATACGTGTCGCTTCCTGAGCGCTGGGTATTCATGCTGCCAGATTTCAGCTTTTCTTTATCTGCTCAGCAAAGTAATTATACTAAGGAACCACTTGAACTCCTCTGAAACTACAAGGTCCTTAAGTGGCACACAGCCAAGTTCTGTAAGGACTATCGCTATGAAGACAAATGTTTTCGGTGAAGGCTCCCGCTGATGTCAACATGAGACACCAGCAAGACCGAGGGGTAAAAAACTGCATGTGCAGCTAGAATTAAAGCCAGCTCCATGCAGGAGGAGCGTAATAAACCATGAACTACTGCCAGCTCCTGAGACCTGTTTGTATAACTGTAATTTTCCACACAACACATTGACATGCTTGGTTCCAAAGTAGGTTACAGCAGCATTAAAAATTTGTCGCTGCCTTGTTTTGTTTGGAGCCACTGCCTCTTCGTTATCGGGACTGACGCAGCATGCTTTGTGTGGATGGACAGTCCGCTCCCTGCATTTAGGGCACGGAGATGGGGATGTTCAGGAACATGCATTCACGCAGTACCAGCTTCCTCCTGGTCTTGAAAAAAGAAATCAGCTAGATAAACGCAGATGAAGAGTCTTGTTTCTCAGGCTGACCATCAAATCGGTGGCTTAGCAGATGAAGTTTTGTCTGGAGTCAGGGACTCAGCAGTACAGACGCAACAAACAAGGTTTGCCTTTGACAAGGCTTATTTATAGCAGACCGTGCTTCCCAGTGACTGCTTAGCTGTGAGAATACCTGCAGCTCCATTGTCCTCCCTGCTGGAATGAGACATTCTCTGTTCGTCCTCCCAGAGGCTTAAGGTAGCACATAGTCCTCAGTCAATGTCAGAAACAAAATAAACCTGTTGAGAATTCATTTATTCTCATAGCAAATGGGAGAGATTAGCATGAGGTATCTCAGGTTCATGAGTCACATCTTTTTGAGAGATCCAATGACAAACCTCAGGCAGCGCAGAGCAGGCTTTAGGTGCTGTGGCTGCATGAATCACAGCGCTGCATCACCAGCAAAGAACTCAAGTTAACCTCAGCTTCCTGAAGGGCTGTCTAGAATATTATTTGGCATATTTCATAAAAGAAAAATACACCCTCAAGGGTCCTGAGCAGCAGTTAGCAACACCCGGGGCAGTAAATGAGTGGCATTCTGGAGGTTTTGGTAAGGGAGCTCAGCTAATGGCTTTAACCACAGCAGACAGATTGCTACAAGCTGGATTTGAGGAGAACCTCTCGTGACATTGCATCTTCTGAAAAGAATCACTGATTTCTTCTGTTCAGTACAACCAATGATGCTCAGTACACTGTTACTGGTGCTCACCATAAAACCTCAACTTTCTCATTGCAGTGGAACTGAACTCCTAAGGCATGCCCTCTTGGACACGCTTGCAGTGTTTGGAGCCCCAGACTCAGTGCTGAAGGACACACTGCTGTTCTCAAAGCTGGGCTTGTCTGCCAGGGGTTGACTTCTCTTGCTTAGCACAGGAGAAGTCACTTGCCTGCAGCGAGCAGCTGCAGTTTCCATCAGACTTGTTAACAAGTCAAAAGCCACATCACTATAACATTTCAGACACCGCTCTATTTCTCTTTTGGTTTAGTTCCTAGAACTGCAGGCTGCTTTTCTACTGCTGGCTGGCAATGCTTGGCATGTCTCTTGCAACAGGCCTCCTCCTAAATTAAGTCTGGTATTTTATAAATGGTAGAAACATGCCTCCAAAGCTTCAGTGAACTGGAGGCTAAGCAGCCAGACATTTAGCCAACTGTCACAGCACTGGGGACACAGACTACAACTATTCCTCCTTGGTGAGTGGCAGTTGATGCCTGTTTCCACCCTTTACCTATCAAAGGCACCATGAGGGTCAGGAGGTCTCACACACGTGTCTTGGTCTGTCACTGCATGTAGCAGTGCAGGCACTGAAGCTCCTTTTCAGAGCTCGGGAGGGGCAGGATGTCAGGGAGACAATCTTGATCTGAGGCCTCCCTCCAAGTCACGCCTCACCAAGGCACCTACTAAAGCCAGCAGAGTGGACATTCAAGCAGGACACTAAAGCCAGAATAAAAGATAGAAGAAGCAAGTTTTGCTTATTCTTGAATGCCAGCCAGGCTCAATCCCTCATTCTCCTAATTTTTCCACTTTCTCTCCTCCCTCCTCCTTCCCCAGCCCCTGTAGGACACTACCAAACTCCAAATAGCCCTGCACATTACAAACCCTCACAGCAGCTGAGCCCAGGCTGCCATGGTTGTGGTCTAGGAGAAGCATACCAGATCCACGGCAAGAGCCTCACCTGTGGGAAAGGGGTATAGTCTGAGTCTTCAGACACAACCTCCTGCAGGAAGGTGCTTGCTACAAACACAAGATTCGCATGCCAGCACTGTGACAGTGTCAGAGAGGGAGGTTCTGCATGCACATAAACCCAACAAAATTCATATGGGCCTAAAATCACATTTATTAGAAGTCACAATGGTATTTTATTTCCCCTCTGACTAGCAGGCTGCTGCATCTCACTGATGCATAAGCTGGCTTTCTGACGCTATTAGAAAATAAATTATTTCATGCATGAACAGCCTTAACATCAGTTCATGCTCCGAGCTGTTCTCCTGCACTGACATATGTACACCCCACTCATCCTGCATTGCACAAGGAACATTTGTTCCGTGAACCACTGATCAGATGGAGCAGTAAATGGATGGGAAAATAACATGCACAACATCAGCACAGGTTAAATACAGGGTTACTGGGCAAGCAAGAGGGCTTCCACATCTCTCTTCGCTTCCATCCCAGCCTCTCAGAGCTTGTGTTCCTCTGCCTAGCATGGTTGCATAGCTCTTTCCCCATTAAGACTGTTACGTAAAAGGGAATAAATTCTGACCTGAGCAGTGCTGGCCACCTCAACTAGTAAATAACCATAGAAGCATCATCCACTGACAGGAGAACATTAAAAATAGAAATATTCCCTATAAGCAGCTTGTGACTAAGCTCACTTTTGAGCTAATAACTTCCCATGGAGATAAACTCAGCAGGAAAGCTCACAGAGCTATAAATACCCAGAATTCATTAACAGATCTTTTTGCTGCAAAAATTCTTTTCCGGCTGTGCCTCATGACACTGGTCCTCCCAGCCCATTCTCTTCTTAAAAGCTGCAATTGTTTAACCTCCAGATCCAGCTGCTCTCAGAAATCCACAGGAAGAAAACATTGGGGCAGTTTTGGATAATAAGACATTATTCTAGTGCCAAAAAAAAAAAAAAAAACTGCAAGGAACATACACCATGTCATGACCATTTCTTAAGTTTCACACTCTGGAAGTTTTAACATTTTAGTAATCAACCACTAGGAGCAATGAAAAATAATGTATTTTATGGATCTATGAATTTATTCTGTGGGTAAAGGTAATGGGAATCAAGGATTTAAACCCAATTCCTATACCCACTCTGCCCAGATCTGTTTCCCCACATTGCTCTGCTGAACACTGCCCGATGGAGATCTAAAACACAACTAAGAACTACAAACACAAAAACTACAGTTCAAAACACAGAGGGAAGCAGCAGAGCATTCATTGTCTCAGCTCCTACAGAAGTTTTCTCCCCCCCAATAGCTGATCAAGAGCAGTTACAAGCAACTGCAAGATCACCTGCAGCAGTTTTAGAAGCACATCCCAGCATACAGTGACAAATACCCTGTGGTTGCCCATGGGTAAACCTTGTGGCTAAATGCCTACTCACTGGTTCAGAACTATGAGGGCAGCAAATTAGTCCCAGTGACTTGTACTCGACCTCTAGCAAGCCATGGTGTTCTCTATTCTCTTTGGCCATGAGCTGGAGTTTAAGTGTCATTACCCTAATACTGATTTACTAAAAATCGGCTTCCAGGAACTCTTCAGTTCAGATACAGCACCTAACTCCAGCTGCTAGCAACTTCTCCATGTTAAATGCAATTTGGCTATGCCTCTAAGACACTCAAGATTTTACTTCTCAAGTCATGCTTGGCACAAGGGATAAGAGGATTTTACAAATATTTCTTCTTGCAGGTTTAACAAAAGCCCCAATTCTACCCATCTCTAATAAGGTTTTTGAAACCTATCTTTCAGGAGTTAGAAGCAGCTCTCAGAATTATCTTTTTACAGTACAAAGTTAATGAAAGCCCAAAACATTCCCACTTCACTACAGAGAACTTCATTTACATTCCAGTTAGCTGAATCATCTCCAAGCCTTCCACCCACACTGGGCACATAGCCTACACAATTTACATGTGTGCTAGTAAAAGGTAAAAAGAAAAAAAAGCTTTGCCAGACAAGTTTCCTAATTCATTTCCCATAACCTCTTCCCAAATGCCCCATTTTTATGATGACATGGGGAAGGTAAAGCCAAGTTTAGAACTACACCTCACAAAGACCTAGATAAATGAAATCAGACTAGGCTTTTTTTTTTATTCTTGTATCATGTTTTTCCAGGAAAAGGAGCATCTGTACTCACTACAGTTCTTCAGTTCAGCATAGAAACACTTTTCAGAAACGACCATCCAACTCCACATGCACCTATGCATTTAGTTCTTCTTGGATGCAAGTCACAGATAGCTCCAGCATGTAGATTTACAAACAAAATACATGCCCCTTAACAACATAAATCACATGAGCAGATTCAGTTGACCCAAGCAGCCTGCTGCTCAGAAACACCCCCAGAAGGCTGCTGAGCAGCTCTAAAGAATAAGAGATACTAGATCTATAAGGCAACTCCAGCCCATCACTTTGTCCATTATTCAGAGCCAAAAACACTGACTTCAATAACAAAAAACAGTACCGTAAGGCAAAGAGAGGGACTGGCCAGCTAGTACCAGTAAAGACAAGGACTCTTCAGAAAGCACTATTACCAACTCATATCCTTCCCCTCTAAGCTTACAATCCAAGATGCATATATAGCCAAGCACTAGCAACTCAGAACAAGAGCCCTGAACAGCCCTATGTGCTTCAGCACTTGATACTTACAGCTGATCTTATCTTGCCACTCCAGGTTTTATTCTATAATTTCACAACAAACTGAAAGCCCTGATCTATCTCCTTCTGCTTTGATCCTGTCTCTGTATCCTAGAGCAGAAAAACAAAAGATTCCAGCTACCTAACACTGCCTACTCATTGCATATCTAGACTGTGTCACTTCCCTACTAGTCTCAGTTTTATACTTTCCCTCTTGTTCTCCCTGCTCTTGTCCTCTTCTACTCACTGGCACCTTCACAGCTGACTGGTGACTGCAGGCATTGCTCTCAGCTGCTGCACAGGACCATGAACTCTTTCACAGGCTCCTGCAATTACAGAAGCCTAAACTCACACAGCTGTGCTGTAGAAGGCAGACTTGATAACCTTTAAAAAACCACACTCACATTCTGAAGATTTGCTTCCTGTAAACAGACTACAAAATCTCATGCACCCAAAGCCCCAGAACCATGGGGCTGCTGACACCATGACAGCCAGCACCCAGTTTGCTTCTCCTCAGTAAGCCACTGTGGTTTTAAAGGAGACTGAATGCAAAAGCCAACCTTGAGTCAGCAAACAGATGGTCTAGAATACACTGCCCAACTGGATTCTGTTTAAACTAAAGAGAATATTGCACCACTATTAGTCCTCAGAAAATTCACATCTTGGTGCAGTGTAGCTATAGAGGAATAATAATAATTATTATTATTTCTTGTATATAATAATTATGTTTCAAATGTTCATAGCTTGTTTTCTGACCCCAAACATCTGCCACAAAGCTGGCCCTGGATGTAGGATCAACAGCTGAGCTGACAAGGACAGCAGCCCCCAGCCCTGTGACAAGAACAGATAATAATCAGGGTGAGCCAGTTTAATGATGCACCATTTGCAGCATGCTCCAGGTGAAATCTTAGTTTGGAAAATGGCCGTTCTTGAAAATATGTTACCTGGTGAGGATTTCAGCCTTTCACTTCTTGAGCTTAGCCACTCAAAGTCTAAAGGATATATAGAGAGGAAATTTTCAGGAAAATAGGTAGGACTTGCAGAGGCTGTCAAGGTTCTGTTTCTGAGTCTGGATTAGAAACAGGTGCTTGTCACACATCACTTTGCACCCAGTGCTTAACTCACAGCAGGTGAAACTCCCTTTTTGCCTTTACAAGCTTTGCAACACCCTTTGGGAAACAGAAGCATGAGCGTCACGTTACATCAACGAAAACATGAAGCAACCTGTAGCTCATGGCTCCTATAAATGCCCTCCATCTTCCCAACCTAGCAATCATTGTGCTGAAGGGATGTGAGGGCCAGCTATGGTTCAAAGCTATTGCTTCTTCCCCAGCTGGGCTTTCTGTACCCTGGTCTGGTAAAACCCTCTCAGTCAGAGCTTGCTATTTGCAAGCTGCTGATGCCTTGTGGAGAGGTTACTAAAGGCCATCTGTCTAAAGAATTCTTGTTTGTATTCCTCTTGCTTTATCCTTAGGAAAAACAGTCGCATAAAGGCAGAGGTATTTAAAGGCTGACCCATCTTCCATCATCCTGCTGGAAGCTATAATCTGTCTGTGCTATCTCAACTGATATTTGTGTAACTGATTACGCTGCCCAAACAAGGGATTATGATTCTGGTTTGGGGAATAAGCAGCATGAACAGAGGGCGTCTGAAGGGACAGGCTTTTTTTATTCCCGGAGTAAGATTCCTTGAACAAAAGGGAGACAGAAGAAATGCATCTTACATAAAGGGCAATTGTTTCCAAATGGAACATTTCATGTTTTTCCATTAAGTACGAGCTGTTACAGAATATTTTATTAACAGGTCTGTTAATGCAAAGCCCAGTTCCAGCACTGACTGCATGAGGAAAATAAAGCCAGCACAAGCCATCCTTTTGTCTTTTGATTTCCTCCTTTTGCACACACAAGATGAATCAGAGTATTATCTTCTAGTTTTTATGAATATTGGATGAATATTCCTGTGTCTCTTGCACAAAAGACAATTCCTCACAGTAACTTCTCGATTTCTTCACGCAGGTTAAGGGCAGGATGTGCCAGACTTGGCTTCCTGGACATTGACCCAGGGAATGCATTTGGTCCGTGGCACAACCTTTGTCAGACAGCTTTAGAGTCTTCAGAAGACCAGGCAGAATCAGGGACACAACCGCACAACGTGTCCCACAGGATAATTAAGATGAAAGATTAACGAGCTCTAGACATTTTACCTGAGGGTACGGCCAGCTGAAGAGAGCTATCATCATCCATGACATGTTGTAAACCATTCAGTGTGAGGAAGAACAAGCTGTGCTCTTCAGATAGCCAAGAACACCCAGTTACTTTGGGATGTGCTACCCAAGCAAGTCGTCTGCCTGTCTGTAGTGTGCCAGGCCTCTGAGGACAGTCAGGAGGATTGCACAGCTCTGCCCAAGGCCCAGCTTCCTCTTTCTATAAAACAGAAGAGTTTCAGCTCCAGAAGTCCAACCAAAAGCAAAGGTTGCTAAGCTCTAGGACTTAGGACTTTCACGCTAAGTGTGAAAGAAGCGTGGCTGCTACAGAAAAGTAATCAAAACGCCCTGTTGACACTGGCAAGAAGGAAATTGAATACCGCTGTTTGGTTAGATGTATTTTTAGATTCATTCTGAGAACAGCTGGAACACCAGAAGATGGTTTGAGAACAGCATTTGACCTCACTTTTAAATTGTTAACGGCGTGCTGAGAAAGGCTGGATCTTTTCCATTTGTATATGTGGTGGTTTAACCCCTCAAACGGATGGGGACAAATTATGATGGAAAACCTCGTGGGTTGGGATAAGGACAGGCTGATCTCTCACCAGTTACTGTCATGGGCAAAACAGGCTCAGCACAGGGAGACCAATGTAATTTGTTGTCCAGTGCTACTAGAATGGAGCAGTGAGAACAACAGCAAACTAAGCCATCTTCACCCCACCCACCGGCAAAAAAGACTGCTAGTAGAGCTGATTAAGCACTTTCCTGGGAAAGGTCATGAAAAGTTTGGTTTTGAAGTGATTGCATCAGAAGATATAAAAATAAATGCATCAGGCACAAGTGCCAGAAATTCATTCTTAATGATCTACATTCTAGCTGTGTTTTTCTGCAGATCCACCTACAAGAGTAGTTATTAAATATCTGTATGGTATTAACAGAGGTACTAACACAACTGAAATAGCAGTCTTGCAACTTTTGTGCAAAGAATTTGACTAGCTGGGGCCTTCTTGATATGACCAACTCGAAACAGGGGCATCTGAACCACTATTCATAATTCTGGGTCTGATGGACGAAGTCTGTCTGACTCGTACACTACGGCAAAATAAGATTCAAACTCCTCGAGTACGTGGAAGCTGTGGAACAGATTTGTCAGATATTTGTCAGGTTTTAAGCTGCCTTCCTCACTTCCACAGTCCTCATGGGCTCTAGTATGCTTTGCACTGTATTAAATTGTAGTTTCTCCCCCAGCTAATTCTCCTGGTTCTTGCTCCCCTGATGTTAACGAACATGGTCCTTGCACCTTCCTTGCCCTTGGAGTCCCTGGTTTTGCTCTTCTGAGAGTACAGTGTGCTGTACCCTGCCACCCCTTCAGTGCTCCGGTACGCCCAAGGGTCAAGAGCACACAGCGTTCAGCTCTGTGCACACGCATCCTAAAACTTGCTCTTGCGAAGTCACCAGCATCTTGACCTTGGAGGGAGATCAGCACCTCAGCCACAATTTTGTTGCTTTGCTGGGTGCCCCGATGCACATGGAATATCACAGCAGCAGCCTAAGGGAAGCTGGAAAAAGCATTGTCAGGAGGAGCTAACAGCAACATCCCACAGGCTCGTGGGATCATCTCCCATCCAGAAGGCAACAGGAAGGAGTGGGCAGAGGAATTTGTTTGCGACGTCTGACTGCACTGAACAACTTGTTGCTGTGGACGCGCTGTCTTTCCAAGCCCACAAACTGGGGCTGCACCTCCTGCAGCTCCCCAGGGCTGTGAAGCTGAGATCCATGAGTTCCAAGAAAGCAGCAGTATTTATGATAATCAGTCGTATTAAATAAAGATGTGGCACCTGAATAAAGGTGTGACAGCTGCTTTTTAAGCAACGATCAGCAAAATCAAAGCAAACTGATGTTTCTAGCATGCCTTTATTTTCACATGAAGATGGACAGTATAATTCTTTTTAATTAAGTCTCAGGAGAAAAGCTGGTAAGCAACTCCAAGCACAGCTGAAGAGCAGCACTGCTATTTCAATTCTAAATATCATCATCCATCACGCTGTTCCTTCATCTAAAACCATTATGCTTAGACACCTCTGAAGTCATAAAATCCCTAATGCCATCAACAAAATGCTTTGGGTGTTTGGAAAGAGTTTTTTTCAGTCTAATCAGTGTCGTTTGGTTATTCGTAAATTTAAGTTTCAATAACAAATTTATTTTGTTTTGTCCTATGCATCTGAATCCTAACTGTGGTTCAGTTCCCAGCTGATAGGATTACAGTCGACATTGGCATTGAGGAGTTGCTGTAATTCAAAAAGCAGATTGCAGAGAACTCGGAGCCATAAAGGAAGACTGGAAATGTTTGTTATTATCTTGCAATGCTGGGACCAATGTTAATTAGCAAAGGTTGAATTAAATTTATAGTTACCAAAGTACTTCTTGGTGTGAGATAACAAGAAAGAGAAAAATGGCCTAGGGAAGCTGAGTTGTTCTGCTCTCTGTGAGAACGACTCTTCAGTTTTCTGTCTGATCTTTGATAATGTTTGCCTTTTTAATAAGCAGGGTACAGATCAATAGGCCGTTCTGCATTTTGGCCTTTCTAGCTCACATTCCACATAGCATTTCCTCTGAAAGGGGCAGATCCTGCTGTAGGGTATGATCACCAACAAGCAGCTCTCTCCAGCCAGCATCGGACTTTGCAGAAAGTCAACATGAAATCACTTGAACTAGGTCCCCAGTGCTGTAGCAACAGGAACCCTAACAAAATACAAGCCACTAACAAAAAATACATGTGCACAGACATGAATTTATACAGACATATGGGAATCCTAGCCGGGAAAGTAACTTAGAACGTGAGGAAAAAAAATCGCTAGACAAGCTCAAACATTACTTCAGTCTCTGATGCTCCAAAAGGGCTGGGAAAATGTTAAAAAATAACACAGAGCAATGACTTGCACTTGGATGATGTAGCTCTTCTACATCAAGTGACTTCTGGCTGGTGGCCTTCTTGCCTTGACAGCTGTGTATGGCTCTGTGTAGCACTAGCTCTTGGTCATCTCGGGCAATAAATACAACATGGCAGGAAGTCAGCTCACCTGTACAAGTTTAAACTGCTGTTCGTGCTGTTAGCTGCTTCAGATGTGATGTCTAGTGTCACCTCCTCACACCCAAGGCTACAGCCTGACCAGTAGGTAACTTCTGTTATCAGCAAGCACGCAGTGAGCAAATACGACAGTCGACATCTGGAATATGGCAGTCCTCACCCGCATGCTGCTCTCTTGCTCCTCCCAGGCTCTATAAAGTATACAGAACAAAGAGGACAAGCCCCTGATACGGTGGCTAAAGCTTTGCTTTAGTGCTCCGAGCAGTACTGTGATACCACCTTTTAAAAATGAGATGGAGCTCATGAAACTAGACAGCAGCAGACCCAGGGAACTATGGTGCATTTGACTTCCTACATTTGAACCATCAGTAACAAAACTACCTAGTAGTTTCCACCATTAAATGAAGACAAAAATCTTACTGCTCTTGCAAGAGGCTCATTTCAGTTTTCTCCTGAAACATTTCTGTGTTTTCCACATGCCATAGCCTTTCAGGTTGGTTTTTTTTCTTTTTTTTTTTTTTTCTGAGAAAGCAGCTTGCATTTTTTCTGGTGATGTAATGCATCTGTGGTGGTTCCGTTTGCCTGGAGAGCAAGAGGGCAAGTTTCTCATCTGCCCATGGAAATGAAAGCACAACTGAGCACAGAGGTTAAATCCTCCTGACAGCCATATGGCTGTGGGAAGTGAGTTAGAAGCATTTCAAGAGCACTAAAGAGATATCACAGGCAGGGCAGTCAGCTGGGACAGTTCCATTCAGAGGAGAATCATTGATTCTAAGGCGATTAAGAAGATCATGCTGAAGATTTCGGGAAAGAAAAAAAAAAAGCTGGGAAAGGCGGAGTTTTATGCTCTGATTCCCAAGTCCACCAAAACTCAGAATCAGCCCATTTTGTTTAAAAAGATGACTGCAGTCAAAAATGTCCAAGTGAAGTTGGGACTAAGTAGCCCACCACTGTGAATCGCTTTTTCATACAGTTAGACTGAAGTTGGTGTGTTTGCTGCAAGCAAAATTTGTTAGAAACAGGTATGGCCAAAATCCAGAAGGAAAAGGCAACCTCAGTTAGACAGACTGGCCACCAATGTGGGTAACAGATGTGTTCTTTAAACACAGCCATTTCTCAGACAGTTTGGAGTGTTTTATGCATCCTGAGCAGTTTCACTTACTAATCCCTCTTAAAGGAAAAGGAAACCAGTTGTGTGGTTACGAGACAGGCCTGCCAGCCAGATTCCAGCTATGCTGACTACCACCATAGCGTTCCTACACAGTAGATTAAACTCTGCTCACATTGCTCAAGCGTCTTTACGGGTGACAAAGCTATTTCCTGACTGAAGCAATAAACATCACTTCACTCAGTGTGAGTAAATTCCCTGCTCTCATTTCAGTCAGGGAAATCTCCTGCTTGGGATGTTCTCTATACATTATGAAAATGAATGAAAGTAATGAACTTCTGGGGTGCCCCCAAGCAAACAAATTCCCTCTCCCAAAAAAGTACAGCTGTGCTACAAGTCAGCCTTCCCAGAACAAAATTGTTATTAACAGTTCAAGGAATACAACAACAGGAAAACTCAAGCTCACATGAAAGCTAGGCGCACTGAGGAGAGTAGGAGCAAGCAACAGGGTCGGGGCTGAAGGAACGTAGGGCTGAATTTAAAGTAATAGAGATGTGAGCATCCACCAGTGAGGTCAGCTGGCACCTCACATAAAAGATACTTAGTGTGGAGCTTAGGCAAGGGAACTGATAGAAAATTTCAACGGAAGCACATACAGACTAGCCTAGGCTCCAGCACTAATGAGTGCTGCCTGCAGAACAGGTTACGAGACCAGCTTTCCAGCTCAGCACGTCACTTCAATCAGGTCAGGCCGCGGTGTTCCTGTGCCTGCACTGCACTGTGCCAGTGACTAAAGCTGTATTTGGGGTTACTTCCTCTGCACTGAACTGGAACAGTGACAACTTTCTAGCGCAGCATACAATCTGACCATCTAATTATTTCCAGCACAGAGTATCCAGTTCCAACCTGATGCTTCAACACGCCATGCTGTCTCCTACGCCAAGGCTAAGTTCAGCCATCGTTTGTGCTACTGCCTGTGTAGCAGTGTGTGCTTGATTGCTTCCCCACACAGATGATGTACCCTAGGGGTGGATCTTCTGGTGCCAGTGTTCAAGATGCAATCATGCATTACCTCTGTGTCTTCCTCTCTAACTCTGGAAAGGGCACAAGCACAGAATGCAGTACTGGACCCACGGGAGCTGCGAGGGAAGCGTCTTCACGGCTTCTGCAATAGGCCATGAAGCATCGCTTCCTTCTTCGCCTGCCAAATGCCACTGCTCAGTCCAAACACTGCCCTGTCAAGTGTCAAACCAAACAGCAGGGACTCCGCTGGGTTTTTGTCCTGGAAAGGTTTTCCCAGCAGCCACCTTTGACTTTCACATACTAAGGCCGCAGCTGGGGCCTGACAGAGTCTGCCAGAGGCAGCAACTCAGACCTAAACAGGATTGCTGCCTTAGGTAGCTGTAAGCAGGGCATCAACGCAACAGACACAAGGCACAGAGAAACATATTGGTGAAGTCTGGTGTTTGCTCTCACACCTAGAAAACACTTCTTCAAGCACCAGATTGGAGAAGACTGACGTGAGCAGTGGAACTGGGAGGGAAAAGAGCAAGGCAGAGTCACACAGCTCTGAGGACGTGCCCGTGTTTGTGCTGTCATCCCAAATGCAGTATGTGTATACCTTGAGTGCTACCATTTTTCTGAACTTCCCTTCTGTTTCACGTCTAAGTTTTAAGTCCAAGAACATTTATAGAAGTAGAATCTGCACTTACAGCTGTCACTCAAACCAATCTGTTCAAGGGCTCCACTGCGCTTACTCTGTTTTCAAACCCTCGGTTGCCTTTCTATTTGGTGCATCATCTTAGAAACATACCAACCCCATTATGATCTTGGACAGGGATATTTTTGACTTTATCAAGTGATATAACCTTGGAAAACCTTCAAGTGTATTGGACATAGAATCCTTAACTACAAGACCAGTCTGAGCAGATTGCACCCATGATAACAGATGAGTGTTAAAACATCTTGCAGGCAGCATCTTGAAAATAACCTGGCATTTGTCTGGCTGCCTAGACAGCTGGAAACAAACAAACAAACAAACAAACAAACAAACAAACAATGATCAGCTATTTACATATGGTAATCCTTTTCGTCATCCTTTTTCCATTTTGCCTTCCTATGCCAGCTAACAATGACCTGGATGCTGGATAAATTTTAACTCTATTATGGCAGTACTTCCTCAATTTGAATGTTCAGCTTTCAGAGCTGTTAGCATAATGAAACCTTCAACATCACTGCAGTACAGCTAAAGCTACTTAGGAGCTGCATTAAGGACTCAGAGGCTCAATCTGGTCTGCACATCTGAGACAGTGGGGTGACAGGGACATGCAACTAGATCTACCAATTACTGATTAGGTTTCTGCTCACTTAGTGCCATGCTCATTTAGAAGCCTCTTGAAGCTTCAGCTGGAGCACAGAGGACCTATATCATCTTACAAGGTAAAGCTAACTTGATTAATTCCCAGGCCAACTTCTAGAAACATTTTCTACCATTCTTACATTCACATCAATCTCTCGCAAGCCTGTGCTATTACGTTATCACACTCTTTGTCAGAGTAATGAGAGGCTGATTGCATTTAAGCACATCAATTTACTGCATTCATTTACACAGTTCAGATCATACTTATTTAGCTGTCCCAGCCAGGAAGAACAAGATTATTAGGAATTAGAGGCCCAGTTCTTAAGGAGACGTGAGAAAAAGCAAGAATGTTTCTCTGAAGGACACTGCCTAATTAAACTCCTGTAGAGATCTTCACCCACAGCTTGCTGTTTCCTCAGGGACCTTTCACAGAAGCAGGTTATTAGAATGAGGCATGCCCTCAGTGAGGCAGCAAGAGCTGATCACTGTTTCTTCTCAGAGTTTGTTGTTAGCTGGACAGCACTCAAACTGCACTGAGCCTGCTGCCTGCTATCGGGCAGTCTCATTCTGTTAGTTCCAGTGTTTGATTAAGCACAAAAGCCACATGCCACTTTCCGTGTCCAGGGCACTGCCACTGAGCTAAGGAGCAGGTTGTAGAACATGTCCTCCCACCTGGGGATGGCATGCTGCATGTTGCTAAGATTTAAATAGGCATGGCTGCCATTCCCTTGTCCAACTCATCTTAGTCAATGTCCAACCTAACATGAACACCAAGAGATAGTTATTGCATTTAACCCTTAAGAGTGCTCATCAGTATTCCAGTGCACCACTGACCACCCTGCCAGAGCGCAGAAAAACTAAGCCCAGCCTAACATCCAACTGCATTACAGCCCCAAGCAGTTGCCTAGTGAAGAACACAAGAAATTGCATCATGACTCCTCCAGTCACGACCAGCTCCAGCCCAGATACAGTTACCTGTATTTAGGAACTTACATAAGAAGTCCCAACTTAAAACAAAACAAAACATATCGACTTCTCCATTTTTTTATGGATTTTATTTTAAAATCCATATTTTATTTCTTTTCTGGTCTTTGCAAGGATATTGTGCATCAGAAAACAGGAAGTGTTTGTCCTGGAGCAAGAGCTCATGTCAAGTGCTGGGATGTTTTCTTTCTCTCAGTTGAGCGAGTGGAAGTCTAAAGTCTAATTCAGGGGGATAAATATTCACTGGCAAGAGTTCATTAACTTGTCTAGAACCGATCCAATAACTTTTAACACATTTTTTACCCATTATTCCAATGACAAAAGCACTTTTGGCTGGTTTACAGTTCATTTTCTTCTTTCATGTTACCTAGATCTATAACACTGAAGTGCCATAGAACTTATATGTTGAGCCCTACATCTCCAAAAAAAAATTTATCAACAATTTCCTGATAACTTGTCCCAGAAGACAGGTGGAAGCAGGAAGAAAGCTTGTTGGTATTCCCCACGTGGAAAAGACCCTGCAATTGTCCATGCCTTTCATTGCCCACATCCCTGCCACATGTTCCAATACAGACCAGAATTCTGGTTCTGCTTTTAATGTCAGAGGCAGTAGTGATTCCCCTACTGCAACACAATGAAAAATGCATTTGGAAGGTTTCTAAGCAGGCAGTTTAGAGGAACCAACAACACTGCTGCATCTTTGTTTTGGTTACTGCGACAAGGGAAGCTTCAAGTCACTCCAAGATTGCTCACTCCTGTAAACGGTTTGACTGCTACAGAGGGAAGTCTTTTCTGGGAGGTGACCCCCTACTTCCCTTTATTTCTCTGCAATGCTGCTGTTCTTACGAAGTTGCTTTTCTTTCTCTTTCCCAGCTATTTCCCCATTTTCATTGGTATTGTTTGCCCAAGATGTAAATGCAGAGCTAGCGCATTGTGCTTTCTGCTTGCGATTAGGCACCTAACAAGGAACACACTGCCACCAGTTCTTTAACAGTTGATGGATCCCGACCATGATCCTAGAGAAAAGAGTCAGCCAGGAACAGTCGATTTAGTCAAAGAAAGCAGAATGCCATGCGTTTGTAACCTCGACTGGAGCCATGCTCTTTCTTGTTTTCCTGCGCATTAGCAGACCTTGATACTTTGCAGGGATCCTTGGTGGCTAGTGTGCTCCTAGAGCAGTAACTCAAAAACCAGTGTATGTGGAAACTAGCGTGCCCCCTACGTTTTAAAACACAAGAGGCCACTGATCCTCACCATGCACCCACCCCAGCTAGTCACACTGCTGCTGAATCCAAGGATTTCTAAAAAAGAGCAACATCTTTGTCCTTTTGAGCACGATACTACTAACAAAAGCACTAGCCTCCAATAAAACATATTTCCCTCAAAGAACAAAGCTGAAATTAGTTTTGGAGACTTCTGCCAAGTATTTCATGTTAGATAACCATTCGCCATCCAGATTTTGTGTTCGCCAAGGCAACAGCAAATTCAGGTCTATTCAGCATGCACCGCTCCAGCAGATGTGTTTGTCAGCTGTATGAGGACTGAGTTTCCTGTTCCACCTTCCACTCTAAAAACCAGAACCACTGCTGCAATAATTAATCTCACATTCAAGAGTACTTTATCCCAGGTCCCTTACATACAGCTTAACACTGCATTCACCTCTAAAAAAAAATGGTTCAAGGAATTCCTAAAGGTCCACTACACCTTTTTAAATCAAATACTGAGCAGATAAAGCCACAAGTAAGTGTTTACAGTTCTCCAGACGGTATACCAGAAGCTACTGGAGACTACAGCAGAATTTTTTCACTCTCTTTATCAAATTTTATGATGTCTGATTTGACTCTAAACCTTTCTGATCCAAGACTTCGCAGCCTTTTCTGGAGCAAGGAGGAGTCTTCACAGGTAGCTTCAAACACCGCCCACGCAGGACATCAAAATTCAGCTGGCACCCCAAGGACAATGACGTGGTTCTGTCGCGGTGCATTTCAAAGGAGTGACACAAATTAGAACTGTAGACAGGGTAGGCCAAAGTTAAGCTTTGAGATCTTTCAGCTTTGTGAGCTGCCTTAAACAAACTCACTCCACACTGTGGGCATGTGGTAGTTTTGCCACCTTAGGAAGACTTTGGGGACCATGGAGCCACAGGAGCTGTTCCAAAATTAACAACTGATCTGTCTTTGAAGGCTGTAANAAAATTGATTCACAAGTGACGGGTTTTTTTTTTTTTTTTTTTTTTTTTACTTTAACTGAAGTGCTGTGCATAAAATACCCAAGACCTCTTTTGACAGCTACTGTACTACATTTGAGCTCTTTTTAACACACAGGTCACCTTCAGATGCTGGCAAAAGAGGCCAGCTCTTCCTTCTTCGAGTGTCAGGAAGGAAAGCTAAGGTATATCTGAGTCCCTGCACCTGAGTCCTGACAGCCGGCTGCAGCAGATCATTGTGGCAGTTACAGAAACTGTGCCTACAGTTCAGCTGTTCAGCTTGTGGAAGTTTCCTTTGCAAATGTTTCGGTGTAGAGCTGATGGCAGGTTTTTTTTCAGTTGCTATGAGCTCCTTAAGTCCTCGGCCCTATTTATTTTTCAAACCCTTCCATTCCTCTTCAATTCCAATGAGTTTGTCTCCCTCAACACGCATAAAACCCAAGCACAAGACCTTCCTTCCCCTCCTAAGCACACCAGGAAGGTCGTAGAATCATAGAATCATAGAATCATAGAATCATCGGATGGCTTGGGTTGGAAGGGACCTCAAAGATCATCTAGTTCCAGCCCCCCTGCCGTGGGCAGGGTTGCCAACCCCTAGCTCACCTGTATTATTTACCTTTCTACTAGCAGTCAGCTAGTAGGACAACTCCATCATACACATGGCTTCCTGGTGAAGGATGAATTTCTGGTGCCTCTGGGCAAGACACAGTGGAGGACCGTGGGGCCAGGGCTCAGACCCTCTTTCTCCCTCGAAGAAAGCTGTATTATTGTTAATCTTTTGTAACATTAGGCTTTAAAATGTCATCCTCCAGCTTGCTGCAATGATTGTACATGAGTAAATGAGCAACAAGGAAAAGAATTCTGCCATGAGGAACATCAGCTATGCAGGGAAGGATTCATTGTCACTTCGGTGTCTGTCAGTAAGCTGGAACCAAGGGCAGCTGACACAGCTCAGGTCCAGGAAGTCTCAAGGAACCATCACGGGACCTGCAAAGCCAAGGCAAGGTTCCTCTACGGTTCACAAAGCTGGCAGCTAATGTAACCCCATGAGCACTTGCTCCAGTAGAATTCTGTTGGCAAACCTCTAGCTATTCATAAAGCAGGAGAATCAATAGGTTCTACAGCAGAATCCTGCTCTGTCGGTTAAGGATGTGTGCGCTAAATAGCATACTGAGAGAGTTCAGCATCAAGACGGATCAGGCACAACAGTTTGAATTGCAGGTTTATTATACCTGTTCCCAAATACTTTTGTTGCAAATGATGGCAAGTTACCCTGGAATGAAAAATCTTGCCCAGCTTAGTAAAACCATTGCAAAGCTTCATTCTATCCTGTGATAACAGTTCTGTATGGGTACGCAGGAAAGAGATTTTCCAGCTCACTATGTACTTAGTGGCAAGAAATTGATGAGCAGGGTCCCGTGGTGCCATGGTGATCCTGAATGTAAGTCCTGCCACCACAAGAAGTTTGTTCAAAGCTTAGAAGAAGAGAGGATGTGTTTTTTTATGTTAATGATATGACACATAGCTGGTGAAGGACTTTTGAACTGCAATTAATTACTGCTGAAGGAATAGCCTGACTTCAGCAGCTGGGAACATTTCCAGGACTCCGCTGTTAAGCCCTGCATATGAACAGAACTAGGTCAGACAAACCTGCTCAAACCATAAGCAAAATGTGACCGTGGAAATGTGCCAACAGCCCTTCCTCGTCTCCAGACAAGTAGCCCACGGGATTTTATTATGTCTTTATGAGAAAACTGCAGCTACTGAAAGGGGGGCACTTAAGGTGATGCACAGAGCAGGGAGCACCTTCTCAGGGATCTGCGCACAGGCCGCACCGCAGCGCAGGCAGACCACAGGAGCCCCGTCTCTGCTAAGGCACTCTTTCACAGCCAGAATGTGAGCAGCGACCAGGGATCTGCTAATCAGCTCAAAGAAAACAGACACACAGGAAATCTCATCAGTTTTTGTGGCGACCACATCCTAGATGGCAGCTGATGGCCCTTCAGGGACCCGTTTATGGTACAGAGCGCTGGGGATGGGCTGCCTCTTCTGTGCTGCCAGAGGGTGGGGGAACTTCTCACATGGGAAGGGTGAAGGGCTGGAGTTACTGCGCCAGGTGAATACCACGTATTTTGAAGCACAAGTACCAAAGAAATGCTACTGCAAGTTATGCTGGTGTCAAATACATACAGGAACAAGCACCATCAGCACAACTACAGTCTTTGGTACAGCGCCAGACCTGCCTGTGGCAAGCAGCAAGGTGTGCTCCAGACGTTGCTGCTGGGAGCCTGTAGCCATCCTGAGAGCACAAGCACCAAGGTGAGCAACTCTTCATCTGCAAGGGAGCATGTGGTTCTGATTTTGCTCTGATTTCTCTTGCTTTCAGACCAAAGGAAACATTTTTGGCAGCACAAAGTCTGTGAAGACTCCTTCTCTACCTCCTTTTCTGGAAGCGGAGGGAAACACAAGGGTAGGTCACTACCTCTGTCACCCCAGGAAGATCCATGCAGCTCTTCAGACCTTCAGCAGCGGAGCGCATTCAAGGGTCTCAGCAAAAGATATGTCTCACTGCGACATCCTGGGATTGTGATCTTCCCTGATGGTCACCTTCAGACCCTCTTAGCATAGCACCCAGGTCACAGTTTTGCCAGTCCTAATTGTTTTGACTCATTGTATCAACTTTTTATCCTGTTTCTCATTCCTTACCGCATGATGTTAGAACATTATGCACGCAACGTTATCCAAAATTAAGGTAATTTTTCCAATATCTCATTTCAACCTTTCTAGAGTGACCTCTCCTGTGTTTTTTTCTGCATGAAATCAGTAGCATGTTCGAAAGTTCAAAGATAACAGCTGAGCTTACAGTTTTCCCTAACATTTAAAGCCCTGTCAGCATATACAGAGATGAAGCGAGATCTGAGCATAACATGGAATTATGTGGTGAATCAAATATTGATTCTCTGTCAACAAATGTGACAACAGGAACAAACTCAGAGACACGTTCAGTATAATCATATCTAGCCATTATAAAAACTCAATAAAGTGCTGAGGGCTCAACAAAGTGCTGAGTATATTGGAACTGGGATATCAGGCTGTCAGTGAACCCATCCTGGTATGAAATTCAGGGTATCAACTGGTCCCTGACTTATGGGTACCAATACCACTGGGTATGCAACCTGCAATTGAACAAGTCTTTTACTGCATTTTAGACTAGCAAGAATCACAGAATGGCAGCATGGCTGAGGCTGGCAGGACCTCTGGGTCCCTCTGTCCCAGCTCTGCTCCAGCAGGGACACCTAGAGCAGGGTGCCCAGCACAGCAGTGCTGCCTGATGGGCAGCGGGAGCCTCCCGTGCCCCAGCTGGTGCCCAGTGCCTCTTCTCCTGGCACTGGGCACCACTGAAAGAAGCCTGGCTCCACCCTCCTTGCACACTCCTTCCAGGTACTTATATCCCACATTGAGCCTCCTCATTTCTAGGCTAAAAAATCCCAGCTGTCTCAGCCTTTCCTGGGTTTAAAACCCTGAGATGACTTTAGGGCACCTTTCTCCTTGTGGTGAACACAAAGGGGTTTTGTTAGCTCATTGCTCTGCAGCAATGGGATGTCGTTCACTTCTGCGTCAAAGACTCTTAAAGAAGAGTTACTTGACATTGCAAGGAATTTGATCCCTCCTCCAACCTTCACAAATGCAGGTTACTTTTGCCATCCCATCCTTCTTTTCAAGTAGATTTGGTATAGAACAGCACTTTCCCAGCTACGACAGAAACACTGGGAAATGAGCTAGTGCTCTGAAAAATGCTTGTTGTTGCTACCCTATAATTAGTATTGTTTGAACTAGTTGGCAATTATCCTAGAATAGATTTCACACACTGTAAATGAGGTTAATTCATTAGTTACATTTGTTTCAAAGTCTCCTGAGCAATCTAATCGCTCTGTTATAGTAACTGACTAACCCAAATCTTTGCCCAGTAAAATAGCATAATTTATTACCAGAGGAAGCTTAACCTATTTAAGTTTTATACTGACAAAAATATTTCTGAGAAATTTGATGTTTCCATATCTGCTTTCCATATGGATTTGATGTCCGTCTTTATGGCAATGTCAGTATTAGCAGGCACAAGCTCCTGCTTCAGTAACTCGTAAGCAGCATTCCTGCCTAACGCCCCCATGCTCCATCGTGTTGTAGCAAAGGATTAGAGGAAGGTTATAGTGTTCAGATTAAATTCCATGAGAGTTCTCCATTCACAAGATGCATACATAAACATCAGCTTCATGGACTGTGAACCCCGTTGGTAACTTCTCTGTGGAAGTTTTCTACACCTATATATTCATTAAGGTCTAACTGCTGCTTGTTTTTACTGACAAGTTTGGGCTCAGTTCCAAAAGCAAAATTTAATTGCCCACATGCTTTCCGTCCCAGTTCACTAGGTGCATATCCTCGATTTTTTTTCCTACACTTTCTGTAGAGTTAGACCACGGGGAATTGCATGAAGTGGGTAAACAGCCATCTGAGAGGAGCGAGGGCTGTTTGAGATGTCGAGTCAGCGCTGCTTTCCACTTCCTGAACACCTTCAGTGAATAACAATACTGAAATCACAACGAAACCATGCAATTTAGCTTCCTGTAGTCACGGCAATGAGTGGATTTGTCAGAGAGGGAGGAGGAGGAGGAGGCTGGCACAGATGGCACTCTGTCATATACCTAACCACGAAGCCAGCTCTCCGGGAAGCTCATCTGTGGGAAGCTGCCACCCTCAGAAACGAAAACCAGGCCAGTACGGAGTGCCAACCTGCCCTGGGAACAGCAGCACGTATGCTTTACGTAGAGCCCATCAGCCCTTCTACACCTGTAAAAAAAATCTGAATTTCATGACCTCCTCAGCTTCAGAGATGAGCACCAGTTTCAGCGGTCATATCGCCTTTGGCCAAGAAAAGCTGTCAAGTGCCCGAGCTAGCCATGCCCCAGACCAAAGGAAAACAAATCTAGATTTGTTAACGCTCCCAGCACTGCTGCCAAAGCCTTTCCCTCTCCCATTTCACATTAAAGGATGATGGAGAACCTCTGATGCCAGACTCCCTAAAGCAGAGTTTAATTGCTGAGAACTGTATGCAGCGTCTCTCTGTGCATCACAAGCAGCATTTAAGGCCAATCTCAGCGACAAGCACAGCAAAACATCCCTTATTGCTACGGCCTTCTTACTGAGTAAACTGCAGCAGTGGTTCATATTTTGCTTTAATTTTACACAGTTTATATGCAAGCTATTACGAAGCAGCAAAAAATCAGGATAGTGTAAGATAATGCAGAAGTTCTACGGATCATAGTATGCGAGAGAGGCTTTATACTAACACAGGGCGCTCATGCTCCAGTTATTTTGGTGTAGTAGTTGCATTTATTTATAGTTGAGGCTCATCTGACTGTGAGTTGTTTCCTGTGTCTTAGCCTGCCATGAATTTTAGAGCTGGAAGAACACAAGGCATAAGGCTGCAGTGACCATTTACTTCTTGCAGGTTTTGCTATCCAGCCATGAGTTTCCTAATAAGATTAGAAAATGAAAACAAGAAGGCTAAAAAAAGATACACCGATCCCTGTTGAGAAAGGAGAGGGATGAGAACACAGGCAACCATGAACCTCTCCCCCTCGGCTGGTCAAATGAGCAGAAGACAACTCGTGCAGAAGTCAGCCGTCAGTATGGAGAAAGCTTTCGTCCCTCAGCTTGAATTAAAGACTTGCTTATCTGAGAGTCGGGGTGAGAAAACTGGCAGTAAGTGATGGCCTGGGGAAAACCATGTTTCTTTTGTCACTAAAAAAATCCCCTCACTTGTTGCTGCCCCGTGCAGCAGGGTCGAGGTGCCTCCTCTCTGTCCCCATCCCTGTCCCCTTCACTGGTTGCTGACAGTTCATTTCAGACGCATGTGAGGGAGACTCCACAGACGCTAACATTTCTTAATATTTCACTGCACCCTGCATCCAGAGCAGCTTCAAAAGCATCAAGTTCAGTCCCTTCATCATCCAACCATCAGATGGTTTTTAATTCAAAACAAAAGCTTGATTTTTTTTTAATGTAGATCAATGAATTTGATAGATGCATTAAGTTTTCCAAAATGCTTACCTTGTCTGTCCTTTAGACCTAACACCATCAAATAACCGACGCTAAAGACGAGGATCACTTAACGAGGCAAATATATTTAAAGGCACAAAAAAGCTAGTTGCAAGTATCAAATCTGTGTCAGATATTGATCCTAAACATGAATGCACTGAGGTGAGTTCCCAGCTCTGCGAGTGGTTTGAAGGTGACACCGCCTGTTTTGCTTAATGATACTTGTTTGTGCTCTGGGCAGCGGTGTTTCATCACACCATGAGTGTTCTCCGTTGGGTGTTTGTTACAATTCCAGGTGTTTTTGCCTGGGAATGCTGTTGTTTTTAACATTGCCCTTTCTTTCGATGGGGTCACGATAAAGCTTTCGGGGCAACACCCACTTCAGAATACATGGCGAAATACAGACGTAATTTTGTGAACACACAAATCAGCACCTTGCTGCACTGAAACAATTGTCGCAATTATCAGTAACCGGGCAGCATGTTTTTTGGGCAAACTTATTTTGACGCTTTTCAGGACTTCATCAGCGGCGCGAGCGGGAGGCCGGAGGGCCGCGCACCCGGCGCTCAGGCCTCCC
>VXAV01011916.1:242275-281029 GCA_013399715.1 Alectura lathami
GGGGGGGGGAGGCGGCGGAGAGGCCGGCGGCGGAGGAGGGGAGCGGCCGCACCATGAACTACCAGCAGCAGCTGGCCAACTCGGCAGCCATCCGGGCCGAGATCCAGCGCTTCGAGTCGGTGCACCCCAACATCTACTCCATCTACGAGCTGCTGGAGCGCGTCGAGGAGCCCGTGCTGCAGAACCAGATCCGCGAGCATGTCATCGCTATCGAGGGTGAGTCGGTGGCGGCGGGAGGTTCTCGGGGAAGGGGGGCAGGAAGCCGGGCTGCCGTGCCCTCCTGGCTGCCTTCCCTCCTTCCATCTTCCTGCCCGATCGCGGCAGGCTTTGTAGGATTTGGCCTGGTCCCCGTCCGTTCCTCTGCGCCGAATGCCCTCGGTGCTGCAATGAGAAGTTGCTTCGTTGCTTGGTGGAGGTGTGCGGGCAGAGCAGCTGTCTTGCTCGGACTGGGCGAAGGTAGAAAGGGTGCTGCCCGCCGCTGGGGTGGGCTGAGAAAATGAGAGGTTCCTCGGTGCCCTGCGCAGGTTCTGATGGATACGTGTGAAGTGTGGACTTGGTTTAGTGCTATCGGTTGGGTAAACAAGATGCACGGCTGGGTTACAGAGCAGGAGTCCATGCGGTGGTGTGAAAACCCGCGGGTTGGAAGGCAAGATGGAGATAACAGACTTCTGAGCTGAGGTTTGTATGCGTCTGTCCCCAGAGGAGCGCTACAGATGGACTCTGGGTCTGTTCAGGAGGTGCAAAATGGATTGTCTGTGTTGGGAACGCTGCGGATATTTTTCTTAACTGCCACTGCAGGTAAAAAAAAGCAGACGGTATTGGCCAAGAGCGTGTGTTGTGAGAAGAGATTTTTGAGTTATTTTGCATAGTAGCTTAAAGCTTTGCCTTGTATGCTTTTGCCATTGAAGTAGCCTGCCGCTATTTGGAAGGGATTCAGGCTCTAGCAGGGGATGGTGCGTGGCATCCGAGAGGGAGAGCTGGTTAAAAGGATCATGTTCTGTTGGCCTGTCTTGGCCTTAGAGCATATGTAGCTGAGATTGTTACTTGAAAGACTGCTTTATTCCTCCGGCTCGCAAGCAGTGCAGCTTGAGCAAACAGACAGCATGGCATTAAACATTAATACCATCAACAACGTTTCGGGGGGAGGGGGCAAAAATCCTCTTTAGCCTCTTGCGGAGCGAGCCAGCGGGGCTGGCAGCGCCTGTCACACTCTGAGAGACGGGGTTCGAGGAGCGGGCTGCGCTGGGACCGCGTGTGGTGGAGGTTTGTGCACATCACGTGTTGCGCTTGTCACCTTCTTGAGGTCATGGTGAGTGGTGGTCAGCTCCTGGGCCCCTCCAAGGAGCCCTTCCCATTCCCTTTCCGCTTTCAGTGAGGAGCTGGAAACTTTGTATTGTGGGGAGGTTACAAGGCAGGCAGTTCTTTTCTCAGTATTACTGGTGTTTGGAATTTCTGTGGGATAAATGATGCCCTTCAGCAAAAAATATATATATATATATTCATTGGTAATTAGTACGTGTTTATGTGCTTTTAAATGCTGTGCTTTGTGATGCTTGAGGTAGGGTGATGCAGGCAGTTAGGGCTGAAGTGGGAGGAGGCTGTGAAGCATTGTGTGGAGTTATCTTGGTGGCACGTGACTTCTGTTAGCCTTGTCATGTAGTAATGATTTGTTACCTAACTGTAGCTCGGTTCCCTTGTCAGTCACAAAGGCTTGAGAACCAAAATAGCAGCCTGCCAATGTGTTTCAGAAGCAAAGCTGATGTGTAAAATTTTCATAGGCAATTTGCTGCCTAACTTGCATTGGACACTGAGTCATGCAACCAGTAGATCTGATTCATGGGAAAGATTTGTCTAGAAAGCGCACATCTTAGATCTTGTTCTGTGTTCTGAGGGCTCTTCAAGTAACTCTGAATATTAAAAACTGCGTATATATGTAAGCAAGCAGAAAAAATCCACCTCATGCCTGGAATACAGCTCGACCAAGCTGTGTATTTTGGTAAGCCTCCTGCAGCTGTTTTTCAGTGATACCACTCGTAAATTTGCATGGTAGCTGCTTACTGCACGCTGGAAGAACTTGGAAGTTGTCATTTGTTGTGCTGCTGTTGCAGCCTTGCAAGTCCCTATTGAGCTGCGGGGTTCAGCATTGGAATGGTGCGTCCTGAAGAGTGCCTTTGGAGCTGAAGGCACTCAGCTTTTTTCACTGATAGCGAGGAGCTGTGGTGTGGTTGGCACACGGCTGAGATGAGAAAATGCGAAGTAACTTTGTGCTGAAATAGTTTTTTCCAGTGGAAAAAGAAACCATACCCTTTAAAGACAGGAATGTGGTCTCATTAGTCCAGGCTGCTTTACACCAACACGTGCTCCTTGATCAGCTCAAGTAGTACGGCCCTGCTCGAGAGGTTTTACAGATCTGGAAGAGAGCATACTTGGGATCTGAAGGAGTCTGAGACTTTATTTGGTAAAACGTAATGAACAATAAAGTCTGTAAATAACTAATAGTGTCATTGACTGATTTAGTCTTCCATTTAAAACAAAAAAAAAATAAGGGTTGTCTTGGCAGTGTAAACCACTTTCTAGGATTTGAGCATTCATCAGTTCTTTATCAAGTATGTTGTGAGAGAAGAGAGAGAAGTAGACTTCAACAGTCCTTAAATTGCTGGGAGCCTCTGCGACGTTCCAGGTGCCATGGCTTTAAGGTGTGTGCCCATTTCTGTTGCCCGAAACGTGAGTAGCCCTATGTTGCTGTAGGGTTCTAAGAATTGTGCAAAACCAAGGGCAGGAAACAGTCTGGAAACTTCATTTCTACTTCTTCATGAATGGATTTCAAAACAATTAAACAGTATCAATATCTTCTTGGCTGATGGTCCATAAAAATGCTTTTGCTGATGTTGCCAGCAGGCGCTGAGCACCTGAAATGGTTCGCTGTCCTTTTGTGCGTGGTTGCCCATCAGAACAGATTCTGCTTCAGCATGGGGTTGGAGCAGGTTTCCCTACCTAGAGAGAGGGCAAGTAGCATCTCGAACCCTCTGCTAGTAAAACAGAGCCTGAATGAGCAGGCTTAGGGCACTGGCTTTGGTGTGCCCTGGAAATGATTGCGAGATCTCCTTTGTGGTCTGTGGGTTTTTTTTTTTTTTTTTTTTTTAATTTCTTGAGGTTTTTTGAAGGTTGTTGCTTGGAAACTTGTGGCTGAATACTGCTTGGTATGGCATCCATAAAGGGATGTGCTCCAGAGCATCTTGTGATTTCAAAAAAGATTTCAAAATTGTCTTGTGAATGCTGGTTTGAGTTGCCTGGCTTTATTGTAGGTCGTGGCCAATCTTTGTTTGGAGCCCTCTGACTTCGTGATATCAAGTATATGGCAGGGACTGTGTCGTACAGGAGAAGTTGCACTCAGTTTTGGAGCTGCGGTAAAAGTAATGTAGTCTGGAGAAGAGGAGGCTCAGGGGAGACCTCCTTGCTCTCTGACTGCCTGAAAGGAGGCTGCAGGGAGGTGGGGGTCGGCCTCTTCTCCCAGCTAACAGCGATAGGGTGAGAGGTAACGGCCTCAAGCTGCGCCAGGGGAGGTTCAGGTTGGATGTTAGGAAAAACTTCTCTGGGAGAGTGGTCAGGCATGGAACAGGCTGCCCAGGGAGGTAGTGGAGCCTCCTTCCCTGGAGGTGTTCAAGAAACGTGTGGATGTGATGATGTGGCACTGACATGATTTAGCAGGCGTAGTGGTGTTAGTCTGACAGCTGGACTAGGTGATCTTAGAGGTCTTTGCCAACCTTTATGATTCTATGCCTGCACTTTGAATGTTGTGCTCGGTTTTGGCCCCTCACTGCAGGAAGGACATAGTGTTGCTTGGCTCTGCAGAAGGAGAGTAATTGAGCTGGTGAAGGAAGTGAAGAGCAAGATCTCTGAACAGCAGCTGAGGGGCTAGGGAGAAGAAGGGTGGGAGGAGGCCTCACAGCTCTACAACTGCCAGAGAGGAGGGTTACTCTTTCCAACTTTTATATGCATGGCTCGCTACTATTTCTGGAAAAAATCTAAAATGATTGCTTGTAGTCAGTGAAAACCATAGGGGATAAAGTTCCCCCATTCTGTAATCCTAACATCTGTGGGAATAAGATTTGTCTTGTGTAGTGCTGGTTTTTGTCCTTAGCCGGCTTTAAAGCCTGTACTTCATGTCACTTGTCTTTTTATTCTGGTCTGTCTTCATGACGTGAGTTAATTTAGCAAAGACAGGACCAACATGCACAAGTTGTGGGATGCCGCTGCCTTGATGGAAAAGCTTCTGGGAATTTTGCGCGTCAGCACTTAAATACACTTCCATGGAGAGAGATCTGTGCATGGAGCTCTGTGGTGAGGGTGAGCAAGTGCCCCACAGGGCTGCTGGCTGGTTGGGGGCTGCAGAAGTGGGGGCCCTAGTGTGAAGGCACAAAGGCCCCACACAGTCAGGGGCCACCTTGGGGCACAGGAGCCTGACTTGGGAGATAGTGACAGTAACAGAGGAGGAGATGCCTCAGTCCTGCCTGCACTCACACCCTGCAGCTTTACCAGCCCTGGGGTGCTCTCGGGGCCACCAAGATGATCTAAGGACCCATATGAGGACAGGCTGAGAGAGCTGGGGCTGCTCAGCCTGGAGAAGAGGAGGCTCCAGAGGATCCCATCAGTACCTTACTTTCAGTAAGGTCTTACTTACTTTCAGTAAGGTCTTTCAACAGCCTCCCGTAAGATCCTGATAAAGAAGATGATGAAGCATGGTCTGGATAAGCAGACAGTGAAGCGGACTGAAAACTGGCTGAGCAGATGGACACAGGGTGGCAATGAGTGGCACAGTGTCATTGGAGGTCTGGGGACTCTAAATGCTTAAGAACCCAAGTACAATATGGGACAGGTCAGAGAGAAGCCTTAGTTGTGACCACAGTGAGAGAACATCCAGATATCTCATCCTCTACTGTGCAACCCGCGGATCAGTCCTGGCTCTGATCCCGTTTAGCGTCTTCGCTAATGATCTGGGTGACAGGTGGGTGATGTCCCCTTATCAACCCAGGCAGTTACTTCATCTCAGGTGGTCGGCAGTTGGTCAGGCACATCTCCTTGGTGAACCCACGCTGGCTGCTGTTGATCAGGTTGTTGTCCTTCGCGTGCCTGGAAGGGAGCTGGTCCATCACCTTCCCAGAGAGCAAGGTGAACCCAACTGACCCTTGTTCCCTTGGGTCCTCCTTGGGCTTTTTGAGGACTAGAGTTACATTTCTCCTAGTCCTCAGACACCTTTCCTGATCACTGTGATCATTTGAAGATTATGAGACTGGTAGGCTGCTGAGTCAGAAGCATGGTGCAGATTGGGATTCATCTCCTTTCCTGGAGAATTAGCTGTATGGTTTTTTTTTTTTTTTTTTCAGTATTACAAGGGATGGTGCGGGACTAAACCTGTGTCCTGAACTTTTACTCTTTCAAACCCAAGTGCTGTCTTACCCTCTGTCATGGTAGCTGTTGGGCATTTCGCTTGTTAATTCTTTCATGATGTTATACTTAACGCTTCACTAGCAGCAATGGTTTGTACCTTTCAGGATTTTCAGCGACTGACTTTGAACCATGTTGCTGTCCTGGAAAATAATGGTGTTTAAAAGCAGTGAGATGTAGATGTAGCATGAATCTGGTGGCTAACCTTAGAAATAACAGCGTGGTCTCACTCGGCTACTGTGGAAATGTGACCTTGTAGAAGGTTCCTTTTAAACTTCCAAGGCATTATTAATTCTCTTGTTGATGGTGCATCTGTTGTGGTGCAGCCAACAATCCCAAAGCTTTCTGGAGTGTTCAATGGCCCTTTAAAAATGGAGCTGGAAGCAGATGCATTATGTAAAGCAGTCAACCACATTAATGCCGTTTCAGGGTCCTGACTATCGTCATATTTGGAGCCTATATAATGCCACAAATGATGGGGTATGGAGATGATAGTGCATTTCTGGCTCAGGGAATGACTTGTTTTTCTTTTTCCCTATTTTGCCCTCCCCTGTTCCTTCAGTGAACCGCTTGTGGAAGTGTGTACAAAAACACAGGGTTGGTATGACTGAGGTGTATAATTTGTCTTGTTTAGTAGCTTTATTTGCTTACATAGTTGGGTAATGAATGTAGGCCTAATGATTGCTAATTTCCCCTCCTCTACTTAAGAAAATAAATACAGCCAAGCCAAGTGACTCTTAAGAATGCTGGCATTGAATCTATAGCTTTATCTGTACTGCAGTATGGGGGCTTTTCATTTGTGCTTGCTTACTAGAAGCTTCAGACTTGTAGGTTTTATTGCACCGTTTTGAAGGGATTGAAAAGCTGTTCATAGCGTAGACCAAATCACTGTCTGACGTAACGTGTTGAGTTGCTCACGTGTGTGCACAAAGCACAGCACGAAGCTGGTGAAGGGACTGGAAAACAGGAGCTGTGAGGAGCAGCTGGGGTGACTTGGTCTGGAGAACAGGAGGCTTCGTGGAGAGGGCGGTCAGGGGCTGCCCAGGGAGGTGGTGCAGTCCCCATCCCTGGGGTATTCAAGAGATGTGTGGACGTGGCACTGAGGAACATGGCTTAGTGATGGGTCTTGGTAAGTCAGACTGGTGGCTGGACTTAGTGATCTTGAATTTCATTTCCATCCTAGATGACTCTGTACATTTTTTAGTACCATAAGCAGAAGGAGGACACAGCAAGATTGGTGTTGTTGGAGAACTCTGTAGCATCCTGCACCCAGTGTTGCGAGGATGTGCCATTTCTGTTATTTCACTACTTAGCACGCTGAGAAGAAAAGCCAGGAAGCCTGTCTTTTAGGTATCACAGCAACTGTGTTCTCTAGGGGAAGCATGCTAAAAGCATGGTGCTGGCTGCCAAGGCAGCAGTCATTTAAATGTATGCCACTTAACTCTGCAAATGTTTGTGTGCCGGAGTTAACTAATTGTGGACCAAAAGCAAGGCATCACTTGGTCACTAGCCTAAAAAAGGTGTCACAGGTCCATGGATAAGGAGGTGGCTGGCATATGCGTTTGTACTAATGTTGAAAACAAGTGTAGCAGGAAGATGTACTAGACAAATTAGACTTCACCTGCCTTATTTGAATTGTTTCGTGTGTTTCTGTTACCCAGCGCTTCATTTCTGAAAGACATCTTGTGCGCAGAGTGGTAGGTAGAGTAACTGCGATGTGGTACTGCACAGCAGATGTCAGCTGCCGTTAATGGCATGTGAAAATAGTTAATTTGAGTGCAGAATTGGTCAAAATTGACAGTGCTGCTGATGTGCTCAAAATATCAGGAGAAGCCTTGGCTGCAGCCTCAGTGCGTTTACAGCTTTCCTGTGGTCATTTGTCACTTTTTTGCAGCAATTCACTTCCTTCAGTGTGAATCTACAGGTTCTCTGTTGGAGATCAGTCAGGGAAAGCAAGTAGTGGGAAGCTATTCCTGTTCCCTGGTGGTAGCTCGTCTGTTTCATGACTTTCCTCATGCAAAAGAAGATTCTAATTTTAACCTGTATTAACTAAGCTTCAAAAATACTTCACAGCTATGGGCCTGCAGCATTTAGTAGTGTTCAGATGTACGACGACACAGCTTACTGATGGGACTGGCCTTGCCAACCTGTATTTGAGTAGGGTGGAGCTGACCAAAAGGGCACAATTTGCTTGAGGCTAGAGGTGTGTTGGATGCACAGGTGCATAACCTGGGAGAGGAAGAGGGAAGTGGTGTGCATTAATCCCCTGGGTATGGGTGCTAGCCCCGTTAGAGGCACGAATATTTTACCTTTGCCACCTGCCTTGCTAACTGCTTAGTACAACTCCGAGCTGGAATTCCAGCCCAAGTCAGGAGGCCTGGCTGCCTGTGAGTATTTTACATGTATGCAAAGACAGTGCTTCGCAGGGGGTGATTTCCTAAAGGAGCATCTTGCTTCCTGCGTAATAGGGGGAGCTCAGTTTGAGGGCTGCTGGTCTGATTTATGATGCTAACTGCTGCGATGGTTGCTGTGAGCTGCATGTGCTTACTGCTCGCTTGTCAGTCAACTCTGAAGTACTGTACAGAAGCTTTTAAAATGGAGCATCATGTGTTTTTTAACCTGGCAGCGTACAAGGAGAAGCAGGACAGAGGCCACCAGCTGTTGCTCAGTGCCTAGTCTACGTGTGGTCCATTTTAGCTACTGCAGTGTTCCAGGAAGGTGAAGCGGTGGTGATGCAGTCTTGTAGTAGTTCTTTGTGCTGTTGCATCTCTAGAAGACTTTTTCTGCCTCTTCTTTAACTGGACCGTCACCTTTTCCCCTACAGTGAGGACAGAATACATGTGATGCATGGCTGTGCATTCTTGGGTAACAAAAGCCATGGCGTGCCACTCAAACTTGTATTCGTGCATGTGTGGCTCAAACTCAATATTCCAAAATCATTTAGACACTTTAATGAATATCAAGTTTTCTAATTTGAGGTTTGCTATGGGAGCATCCAGTAAGCACTAAAATGAGACTGCAGGCAGCTGAAAGTACTTAGTCAATTTGGAGGAAAAAAATGCACTGAAATACTGCTGTTTGACTGTAACTTGAATATAGGCTGTCAACAGCAAGAGATGAAGTGCCTCAGTGACCTAAAAAAATACAAGTATGTCCCGTTAGGGATTACTTGATGTTAGGTAATGACATGCTATTAGAATTAAAGCACAAATATATATCCCTTGATTTGCTAACTAGGCCAGCCCAATAGCTTTTTTTTTTTTTTTTTTTAAAGCACTCTGGTAGTCAAATGGGAAAAATCAGTTTTGCCAGTGTTTGTAAAGAGCCTAGAACAGTGAGGTAGCCTACAGGCATTGTTTCAGATTTGCTTTTTGGAAATGAGTATGGAAATAAGGTGGCTTCCTCAGATGGAGCCAGCTCCCTTTCTACTCACCAGGTGGGGATGTTGCCTATTAGCTGCAGGAGGTGTCTGATAGGTGCTGCTTACCCTACAGCCCTGTGGGGACCAGTTAGGGAAGTCAGATGATGATGGACAGATCCAAACGCAACTGGGATTAGAGCAGGATTGATGAGGTGGTGATGTTAAAGCAAGCAAACCACAAAACGCACACAAAAACCAACCCTGCGTACAACCAGGTATCGACACAGCTCTGTAAATCTGCAGGGCTCTTCCTGACTTGTGTATTTGTGTTGAGGTGCATTTAATTACAATCAGTAGATGGCTCCAGATGTTTGACTTGCCGTAATAAATCAGAGATTCTCAAACCAACTCACTCCACAAATTGCTTTTAAGGATTTGGTGAGTGTAGTAATGTGTTGGAGAAAGCAATGCCTTTGCAAAAGCACTTGCTTTCCTCTGTCTGCATGGTGGCTGCAAATGTGACTTTGGGGTGTGTGTGTTCAGGTGAATATTGGAGCTGACACCCAAGTGGTCAGCTTGGGTGCGGGTGTTAAAGCTGAGGCCCCCATGCAGGTGGGGAGTTGCTGAGGCTCTGTGAGTAGGATAGTTGGTCTGTGTTGGTGCTGCATGCTGCCAGTGCTGCTAACCCTTCAGGGACTGAGGTGAAGGCTTCATTGGCTGTAGTGTGTGGAGAAAGCTACAGAATACCAGGAAACCCTCCAAGATCTTGTAAGGGAAAACAGTTAGATAAATAAATTGCTGGTATAAGACAACTGTATTAAGCTTAGTAGTCGTCTCAGAGGTGAGCAGCCAAAAAAAGTGAGGGGCAAAATCGTAACTTGGAGCAGAAGAGAAAATGCAGGCTTGAAATTCTTAACCTGATGGTATGTGATTTCTATGCAGCTGTAAAAAATTTACTTCAATGGAGAAGATAGCTGTATATATGTGAAGTATAGGATAGGAAGCCGTTTTCTAACTTGGATGAGCTGCTGGAGAAGAATTGTACTTGAATTAATGTTGTACTAAGTGAAAAGTGACAAGGGCATATTTGTAAGAAGGACTGTGCAAAGTGCCTTGCTAATGACAAATTGGGATGTGTTTGAAATGAGGGTTAGAACCAAATGTGCTTCCCGTCCTACTCAGTGAAAATAAATTAGCCCAAGCAGATGGCTTTGGCAGGAGTCAAGAGGATTTCTCATGTTAACATACGAAGTTTGCCTCAAGATGTTGTCTTTTACCCAATGGCTATGTTGACTTGCATGAAAAGGAACCATTTTAACTTGGGCTGTGTTTACCCTTAAAAGGTTGAAGCTTTATGGTGAGAAATAGATGCAGTATTTGTTGCTATTAGCTGAATGCTAATCTTACAGAAGCTGTACACTGAGCAGATGAGGCCTGGACTACAACAACCCAAGTAAAGGCCTCTTCAGGCTGGTCAGGCAAGCTAAGCTTGTAATTTGAGGGTTGTATCTCTTTGCTCCTTTGACTTAGAATTCCTTCAACTTCCATTCAAGTTGCATTCAAAATGAGGTGATATACTTGGTTCCCAGTTGAGTTTTAGCTGAAAAGAGGACTAGGAATGTGAGTAAAGTCGAGCCAGGAGTGTAGACTTGTTTTTTCTTTCTTTTTTTTTTTTTTTTTTTGCTTTCATAAGCAACAACACAAACACAGCAACAAAAAACCCTATATGGATCTTCACAGCCTTCTGAGAGTACAGCTGAAGGAGGTAAGCCTGTAATGATTCATTTGCTCTTGCTAACAGAAGAGAATCCTTCCATCCCACCAGCTCTCTTTCCCAAGTTCTAACTCCTTATAACCCAGCTGAGTGTACAAATGAGGAATTGTTTGCCAGGACAGCAAGCTGAATAAGCTTGCTTAAAATTTAGATGAGCTTCCGAGCTGTTTCAGGAGCAGATGGGGGATTGCAGCGCGAGGTTTGGGATAGCTTGTTGCAGGGTCAGAGGGCTGCTGGAGCTGTTCAGTGGGTTGCTGGCCTTCAGCCAAGCCTTGTTTTCCTGAAGCAGCAGTGGGGAAGGTGGCCGAGTGCTGCACGGAAGCTACTGCAGTGGAGGTGATCAATGGGCTGCAAAATAACTTGTAATAAATGAAATAAATCTGTGTGTGTTCTGCAAATGATCGTAAATATATTGAACCAGAGTTGCTTGCATAATTAGCAGCCGCAGTTCAGTTGGTCTTGCCAAGAGGCCGCTATGTGCTGTGTCGTCCTGATGGTGGTTCTCGCTTTTGCATAGCGTGCGGATTAAAGCATCGCTAGGCTGGGATTGCATGCAAGTCGTGCAGCGAGGTGCAGTATTTCTTTGAGCAAGAAGAAATACATCATGCAGAAAGTGCTGAGGGATGCTACAACACGCTTCTGCTTGCTGCGTGTAGAACTCTGAGCTGAGCGCAATGGGGCATGGTTGCAGCTATTGGGAGCTTGAGTGTCTGTTGCTGGCATGGCTGTCTGTTAGTGTCCGTTGATATTACAGGAAAGGAACATGTCTGCAGCCAGATTTTTGCCTTACGATAATGCTGCTTGCTGTTGACTTTGTGGGTATAATTGTAGTCATCTTTGATGTTACGGGTGGCCGTAGCCATTTGTTGGTGTTAATTCTGTAAGCACTGTGATTAGCTTAATTGTTGGCCAAAGCCTTCAGTTGCAACTGGTCAGCCTATGTGCTGTGTGACGCACAGTGATGTCAGATGTCACTGTGATGATGTACCGGGAGGTGACTGAAAACTGGACTAACCCAAGGTCTTAGTCTGTAGGTGAGGCTGGATCAAACCACTTTCCATCCTAGTGCTGGGAAGTGTTGGCCTTGTTAAAATGCCTGCTGCTAACTTCTATTGCTAATTTTAGAATGTGTTCTGGAAATTCTAGTAGTAGCTACATACTTACTAAAACTGAAAATAAAGGCACTTTTCACTCCTTAGAAGAATTTTTTTAATATATGCAGAAGTTCTTGTGTTTAATTGTCTAATTGTCTTGGTTGATACTCAGGAGTTCTGGACTGAGTTGCACTTGGGTTTCTGTTCAGTTCTGAGTGTCTGCACGCACTGAGCAGCCTTCAGGCAGCGTAGCTGTGCGTGATGTACGTCAGATATGAGCACTGATCCTGTGGGACAAGGGTTCGATGTGTCAAGTAAGTTTTCTGTTGGCATCCAAATGAAACTGTGGTAGGAGTTGGTACAAATGCATATGTTCTGGAAGTTGAACTGGCATATTGAGAGCTTAATTTTGTTTCACAACAGCTTGCTTTGTTTGCCCTAAAAAATATGGACTTCTGTCATGAACAACAATGAAAAAATACGGTGCCAAGTTGCTACTGTCTGAGGTTTGAAAATAACTGGGTGATTCCTGCTTAGAGCGTGGCACTGCTGGCTCTTTGTGTGAGCTGGCTGGGACAAGGTTGTCTGTATTGCTGCCACTACAGGGCTTGGAGATGTTGCAGGAGGCCTGTTCCATTTTCTTGATAGCAGCCCATGTTTTATGTTTTACTGGGAATGCAGCATCCTTTAATTTATTGGATTTTTTTCTTTAATTTTTGGGATGGAGACATATTTTCGGTTGACAGCACAGCGAGCTGGAAATGAGAGATGATAAAAACAGAGTCTGGATGTGCAGCTGAGTAAGTTGTAAAGGTGAGAGCAAGACGCAAGGTGCTAAGTAAGATGAACGCGGTGATTTGTGTGCCGGGTTTTTTGTTTGCATTAAACCCACAAGCTGCTGATGTGAGTAGCATGAACCTGCATGCTGCTGTCCTGCAGTGGAAGAGCAGCTGGGTATGCAGCATCTGATCTTGCTGCCAGGGTCAGGAGCAGTTCAGCGATACCAGAAACAGGTGGCTGGCTGCTCTGGCATCCCTGTGGCGTTGATAAGAGGAAGCTCTGTGCATCTACACAGAGTAGTTCCTTCTGAAGCCTTAGCCTGAAGGCATCTGGTGCTTGGTGCCTCCAGCAGCAACAGGCCCCAGTGGGCTCTTCTGGAGCTTCCTGATCTTGGGTTTTAAAACAGTTTTGAGTTGGTCTCCACTGCTCCTCGGCAAAAGGCTTCTGCATTTCAATTGTGCTGGTAGATGTGCACTAGCAAACTCACCTCTCCGAGGTGTGCTCCTGTTCCACGGGTGCATTTTGCTGCAGGGAGAATGAATAGAAGTCTGTGCGACAGAGGAGTGCCTGCTGCAGGGGGATGTGCTGTCTGTGTTGGATCTAGAAGTGGAGTAGTAGTCAGGTTACTGTCAGGAAGCCTTGGGAATCGGGTCATTTTTGTAATGACATGGGCTGAAGTGTAAATCCTGGCTTAAATGTGATCTGAGTGGCAGGAAGCCGTGCGAGAGAAGGGTAGGGAGAAAATCAACTCTTTCTAGTGGAGGTACCTTGTTCAGAACGGGAGGTCTGGCTCTGATTTGCTTCTGGGCAGCAGGCTGGACAGGGCACAGCAGTGAACAGCAGGAGTCACCTGTTGGTTAGATCCCTGCACAAGTTCTCCAGGCTCTGCCATTGGGAGCTGGAAGCCCTCAGAGCCTTGTTCAGACAGACGAGGGGTCTGTGGGTGCAGGTCTGCAGGCAGATCTGTGCACGGACCAGGTGCAGCGCTCGATCTTACCGCGCTGTCTGCTGCTCGGGCCGGTCGTGTGCATTAGTCCTTGTGGATCACAAGAGCTCCTTTGCTGCTTAAGGAGGGATGCCTAGGGTCGATTGTTGGTCGCTGAGCCTCTTGCAGAGGAGGTTGTGAGCAAATCAGTGCTGTGTTTTAAGCCTTTGTTTGCTGCATGCTTGGCTGTAACGGCTGCCAGTAAAAGCTGCAATAATATCTCAACGAAACCGGATCGCTTTGCATTCTCTGAGCAGTTGGTTTGTGATTGATTGAGTTGGAGTTCTGGGAAAGGCACAGAACAGGTTATTGTGACAGGGCAGGAAGAGAGGTTTTGGCTTTGGTTTAGTGGGTGGAAAGATCTTACATTGACTCCTAACACTTCACTTAGGTTGCTTGAAGTCAAGATATCAGGAGACTCCTGTGCTACTATCACCAACTGGAACTTGATGGTTGTTTTTTTTTTTCCTTTCAGGAATGACAGAATTGGGCTAATTATTAAAAAAAAAAAAAAAAAAATTCCTAAATTAAAAATTACTAAGGAAGAATGTAAGACACTTACTTCTAAGCATTGATAATGACAAATAAGAGAATTTCTGATGTACTGATGCTCTGTCTTCAGTTCATGTTCCCAGCTTGTGCTTAGTATTAAAGGAAGTGCACTAATAAATTAAAAGGTGGTCAGTAAGAATGTGACATCTTTGCTTGTTTTTAGACTTAGGGGTAAGCTTGTTACTTTTTGCTCTGTTAGGAACATTAAGTTGGAGGTTAGCAGAACCTTAGTGTGAGCTTCAGTGAATATGCCTCCTCTGCACCAGTAGCTAAAGATGGGCAGAGGATCTTCCAGAAGCTCTGCAGGATGTTTCAGGCTCCTACCAGTGCTTGGATGAGCAGTTGGTGAACGGAATACTGAAACTCCTCCTACAGCTGAGGTTGGCTGTTGAAAATCAGCCCAATAGTCTTAACCCAGGAGTAAACTAGGATGCTGAAGTGGGTGAAAGCGCCTGCCTTCAGCTGTAAATAAATAGTGGCTCTGAGGCAGCAATCTCCCTGGCGTAGCTCCTGTTCCAGGAAAACTAGAACACTGAACCTGAACAGTCAGCTTCAGAGTGACTGAAAATTGAGTGTGTTGTTGTTAGGTAGTGTGTGTTGAAAAGATAATTTTAAAAAGGCGTTTGATAGTCAGATGTAGTGTGCTATTGAATGAAGAATCTTTAGGGTACTTGTAATCCCAGGAGTGAAGAAACAGAAGGCTTAAATTCTGTGTATTTGTTTTTGTGACTTAAACAGGTTGAACCATTTATTTCCTGTAGTAACACTTGAAGTGTAACCAAGGTCAAATTTTAATTCCATGCTGAGTACTATAGAACTAGCTCCTAAGGTACGATGCCTAAACTGTAAGTTAAGCTGGAACTTGCATGAGAAACCTACTGAAAATTAGAGTGAGAGAGGAATAAAAAGGGACCTGAGCACTGAGTTTTGTAACAAATAATCTGAATGTGGCTTCTGCTTCAGGTTGTATTGTGCCTCTGTAATGTTTTCCGGTAGCACTATCTCAGATCCGCTCTTCTCCACTTGCCTCATCTGAGGCATGTATAGAACTAAACCTAGACATGGAAATGGTGATAAACTTCTGTCTGGGAAAGACAAAGTACAGGTGGTGGAGTTGGAAAGGCCTGCAGTCAGAGCGTGAGTTGGCTTGATCTGCGTTGTGCAGCCCAGGCAATGAAATGAGGCGGTGAGCGCTGATGGAATATCCCAACTACACGTAGTAGGGCTGCTTAAACTGCAGCAAGGCTGGGTGCTGCTGGCCTTGTGTACTTGTTAATTTGCTGTTAATGAGATTGCAAAGCCTGGGTCAGGCCTTACCTGCTGGGGCTTCAGGGGCTGAGGCTTGGCAGTACAAGTTCTTCTTCCAGAGAGGAAGAGCCTGTAACGGCTTGAATGAAACTTAACCGACATCTGAGCAAAAGTAGGTGCAGAGGGCTTCTTGCCAGGTGTGCATTTCTGCTTGAGGAGATATAATTCCGTGGACTTTGTACGGGATTGTTTGGCAGATCAAATGTCTATGGTAATACAAGATAACAGTAGGTCACAGTCCGCAAGTGGAGTCCCTAGGACCATATATTCACAGCTGTGGTGATAATCTGGTTAATTGAAAACTTAGCTCGAACCAAATTCAGGTTAGAGATGTAAAAATGTCAGCTCCAGTTATCAGTGAGTGTTCTGTATAGTCAGTGTGAGGGCTGTGCAGTGATTGTGGTCTCGGGCTGTAGTGCAGGTGGCATTGGAGCGTGACCCGCACCTTTTTTAACCTGTGTGGCTGCTGCTTGACGCCCGGCATGGTCCCCGAGATAAACCTGTCTGTTCATCGTAGAATCCTTCTGCGAGAGGAAGTTTATTCCCTGGAAAATGCAAAAGAAGCTGCAGCCTTAGAGAGCTCCGGACTTCACCATCAAGTTTGTTTGAAGTCTCGGTGGAGTGTTTGGAACAGCACTGTGTGCTTGTGGGTGATGCACACGCTGGCTTCTGCGCCCTTCTTTGCTTGGGAGGGTGTTGCTCACTGCAAGAAGCCTGGATAGCCAAATGTGCTGTTAGTGGTTAGAAAAGAGCTCTGAGCCTTAAGACCCCGGAGAAACATGCTCATTTTCAATTAAAAACATCTGGAGAAAGATAAATGGAGTGTTTGGAAACAGTTGGTGTAGTTCTTGTGTCCTCTTCACTTGTCTGGAAAAAGCTTTTAGAAATGACTGCAGACATCTGCAGTGCTCTTTAATATTTGATGGGCTTGTACAAGTCAGCTTACAGCAAATTCATGACCTGCTCGATTTCTGTGGGTCTGGTTTGGAGAGGGCACGAGTGAAGAGGTGAGGTGGATTCCTCGTCTTCCTATTACAATACAGCTTTTAAGAGACAAAGTGTTTTGCTGCAGATTTATTTGTAAAATGTTTTTTTTTTTTTTTTCCTGTGTCTATTAGCTCCATATCTGAGAGAGAATTTTTAGGGATCTGAAACTGAACCATGTTCTGCCAGGAATCGCTGCGCATTTCAGCAGTGTGGTCTGGCGGTTGGATCACGGTGGAGCTAAGTGCAGAACAACATGGAGCTGTTGGTCTCTGCCTGGCTGGCCTAGTCTGATTCAGTTGTGGATGCCAAAAGTTGTGGGTGTTTCTAAGGGCACTGTGTTAGGGGAGCAGTAGAATAATATAGGGATAAAACAACTTTTTCAGAAAATACTTGAAGGAAAAAAAAGAAAATACTTGTTTTTGCTGTCCCCTCACCAGGTCAATTCTGTATGTTGCGATGATTCTCTCACACAGGAATATTTTCATAGAGGAGGGTTAGCAGGTTAAATAACTGTCAGTAGCGGAGTATTAATATTTGCTGTGAAGAGCTGTTGAAGTCAAGATGTTGGTTTAATATCCTGGTACTTTGTTATGAGGTAGTTCTCATGGTTTTTCTTCATCTTTTTGTGAAGACAGCTATGGAAACTTAAGAAATAAACAAACTCCCACATAAATCCTAAACCCAACCTTTCACACTTTTCTTCTGTTGGCAGTAAGCACAAATGGATGTCTGCACAGTATTCACTCTGCTGTGCTTGGTACTGCTCAACGCAGTGTGTTTGTCTGGCATAACACAAGACAAGAAAGTAAAAGTAAACCCATTAATGCTCTGCTGCTGTTATCAGCTCCTGGCTGAGTTCTAGGTGAATGCAAGCACGTGCTGATACACCATGTGGCAGTGTGTCTAGGTAACCTGAATCACTGCCAGCTTGTGAGATGTGGGCTGAAACATGTTGTTGATGCTGGTTGGCTTTTGGTGTTGTAGCTCCCAGCAGCCTTGACATCTTGGTGATGAATGAGATGAGCAGCCAGAGTTGGTTAGAAGATGTTGACTTCTCCTAAGGAATCTTAGGTGATGAGGCAGCAACGTGAAAGTCGGTTATGCGAAATTTTTTCATTTGTTTTTCTCTTCTGATGGCTGCTAGGATTGAACAGAGGCAGCAAGCGCTAGGGGTTGGCCTCAAGCATGAGTAGTGGAATTACAAATGAACTGGGCCTTTTATGAATCCTGCTCTATCAAAAGGAATATTGTCAAGCTGCTAGAAGCATCCTGGCTCTGGAAATGGAAGAGGAATTTTGATGAACTTCTGAATGTTTGGGCTGTTCAGAAGAATTGGAGCATTTAATTTTTGCAGGAACTTCCATGATAAATTGAAAGTATTTATGTGCTGGGAACTGCAGTTAACTAAGGAAAGGGAAGGCGCTCTTTAATGAGAGGAAGAACATTACAGTTCTGTCACAGTCTTTTAATGTGAAGTTTTAATGTAGTTTTACATGCTTAATATTTAAAAAAAAAACTCATTGCTTGTGTGAATTATAGATGACACTTGGCGCTTAAAGGTGGAGCAGAATTGTTTCTACTGTGATTAGCAATATTTGTAATGTTCTTGTCATAAGGAGCTTGGCAAGCAAATAGTCCTTCTGCCTTGTTTTCCTTGTTCAGTTGGCCGATATTTAAGTAGTGTCCATTGGTAGAACAGAGGCAGGATGAACAGTGTGCTGAAAGCAGGTCGTTCTTGATGAACAGATTGGTGCCTGCACAGAAGAGAAGGCATAAACGTGGTTTATGATCTCTAATGGTGAAGTATTGATTCCCCTTCTGAATCACCTCTAGCATGAGGAAGAGCTCTGTTAGTGTGAGAATCTTTGTGTAAACAGCGGTTGGCACTGCCGTTACCAGAACATGCACTAATTATGTGGTTAAGAAAGTGAACGGAAGGGCTTACGTACCTCTTGTCAGTTGAACGTTGTATACTCATCTCATCCCAGCATCCTCAGGCATGGCCTTCTGTAAATAGCACCATGGCAAGCTAATTAGCAGTAATCATTGGTGTGTTAGCAGATGCAGAAAAGCTAAACTGGGGGTGTTCAAGAACTAGAACACCAGTAATGCTGATGACGTGTGGAAGCAGATGAATGTTCAGGTGAGGGACTTTCTGTGTGGTAGCACAGTGTAAAGCTCCAGAGGTAACTGGCAAATGAGGGTAAGATCTTCCAGTGACATGTACTGAAGAAAATCATTTGCTAATGGGTGTCCATGGGCTGGCACTCCCATAGCTCTTTGTGGTGGCTCCAGGCCTCAAACATCATCTTTTGGTGTATTATGTAACAGAGAACACAGCTTAATGGAAAGTACAATGCTGTATAAATAGTAGTTAATTTCCTCCAGTGTTTTCATGAACTCCCAGTATGTTGAGTGTGCTTTAGGGATGGGGTGGGGGGTTAAGCGTGTGCTGCATGGAAGTACCCGGGGTTTAATACTCAGGGGTCACCTTCTCAAGCTTGGGAGTGGGCCATTTCAACACAGGGAGTCCAAGGACTAGCAGTGTAATTCTGGCATTAATACTGGCTCCAGTCCTGTGTCCCATCTGTGGTAAAGATGGGACAGAGCCTGCCCTCAGCCAGTCTGCAGGTGGCACCCAGCTGATGCCCCGGAGGGTCCCACCGCCATCCAGAGGGGCCTGGCCTGGCTGAGACGTTGCTGGCAGGAACCCTGTGGGTCCAACGGAGCAGTGCAGAGCTGTGCTGCTGGGGAGGGACAGCCCCAGCAGCAGGACACCCTGGGGGCACCCAGCTGGGGGCAGCTCTGCAGGAACGGGCCTGGGAGGCACCAGGATGAACACAGGCCAGCAATGTGCCCTTGTCACAAAGGTCTGTGGTATCCTGGGTGCATTGGGCAAAGGACTGGCAGCAGGGCGAGGGAGGGGACCCAGAGGCCAAAACTTCTCTTCCAGCCTCAGGCATTCTGTGCTTCTGTGACAGTCTTTAAACACAGACATAATTATAGGTTCTTTATAAAGTACTACAAAATAGCATTTGTAGTTACTTCAAAGTTTTAGTAGTGAAGTCAGGATATGATCAGAAATGTAAAAGGAATAATGCTTAAAAGTTGGCTCTGCTGACCTTTTTGAGCCCTGGCTTGCACTGTGTTTGCAGCTGGGAGCCTAAACCTCTGAGCGTGGTGCTGGGCTTCTGGCAGGGCGTCTGTCTCTCATCCTCCAATAGAAGGCAGCATCTGACTGTGAGCTGCCTTTGAACAGCTCTAGGTGAGTGTTTGGGGGAAGGATACTTCCTTTCGAATGAATGAGTTGGCTACTTCAGTTGCCTAGCTACAAGGTAAATGGTTAGATGGAATGAAATCGTAACCTTCTAATCTTGATTTTACTTCCAGTACACTGGGCCACGTACTCACGACATAGAGGCATGTATAGCAGTATTCATAAAACTGCTTGTTTTGTTATTGATAGAGCAACAGCTGCAGGAGGAGCCCAGTGGAGGGAGCAGGTAAGGAAGGCACACAGTGGTCATTCATGTGCTGCGGGGTGAGGCAGCTCTGTAATGAAGCTGTTAGGGAGCATCTACCTCACTCTGCATACTCCTTTACCTGTCTGAGATGCTATTTGTGCTAAAAACTCGTGGTTATAGTTCAGCAGTCAGCAGGACTGGTGAAATAATTATATTTATTTTTGTTTTAGGATAAGGTAATTTAAAAACCTTTTCTTTTTTAACAGCCCAGCCTTCTCGGTTGTAAGTCTGTGTGAATGTTTTGCTTAAAACAACTTGCACAGGAAGCGCAGCTCTGGCACAGCAGCTGGAGGGGATCAGACAAACACAGCACTGAGATGTTTTGGTTCATGATTGTTCTGCTCCCTTAAAGAGCTGCCTGCTTAACCAGCCCTAAGGGACATCTTATGCAGACACACTGGGAAAAAATGTGAAACATCATGTCCTCAGCTCCTGGTCAACTGGGGTAATGCCAGACCAGAAAATGACACTTGGTGTTCTGTCTTCCTGTTAGATGAGTGGGGAGAGATGAAATTCAGGATCTGAGTCAAATAGGAGAAGAATGTGAAGTGCTTCAGAAAAGATCTCATGTGAACTACAATTCAGTGCATGAAATAGTGAATGTGGTCATTTCCTCCAAGCTGGCAGTAGGGTTTGTACCCAACAGTTGCTGTGCTGAGACTGAAGCATCGTGGTGGTGCGCTGGAGTGCTTGTGGGGAAACTAAATCTGTGGCTTGCAAGTTTTCTGATCAAATCGCTCATAGTAATTCTTAGATCTCTAAGTAGAAAGAGGAAGTGGATGAATTACCTATTGAACAGATTTTTTTTTTTTTTTTTTTTACTTGAAATATTGAAGGAGGAGCTTTGAGAAGATGTGGTGACTTGCATTTGGTAAGAATAAGTCTGTCAAGTAGCTTGGCAATGGAGGCAATGGGTGCTTTTTGTATACTGTTGGAAATGTTGCCCCCTTCTGGTTACTGACAGCTCTGGGAACTGGATATGGGTAGGAGCAGAATTAGAGAGTATCTGAAGGAAGGGAAAGGATGGGTTTGATCGTCTGATGTCTTAAAATAGCCTAATGCTTGAAATAAAAAATAGAGGAAGCTTCCAGGCACATGCAAAGATTCTGTCTAGTAAGAAGATGAAAGAGGAGCAAGACTTGAGGCAGCCATACAAGTCTCATCCAGTGTATTGAAAATATTTTTAATACCACTTGTTTGTGCTGTGTTACTTTGTTTCTCATTAACCTCCTCTCTCTCCTGAGCTCCAGCTGGGAGGTTAAGTGTAGCTGTGGGAAGAAACTGCTGCATGCTGAGTACAACTGCAGGTTATCACCAGAAATAAGTTGTAAGAATGTTGCAGGCTAATGGTGCTCGCCTGGTTAAAAAGGAGGCGAGTTATTAGCAATGCTGTACAGAGGGGAGCATGACTTGTGTGTTAGTGGTAAAGGTTGCGAAGCTTCATGTGATGTGATAGCGATCTCCGAAACTGACATGGAAATCCACTGTGGAACATGCAGAGAGCGTGTGTCTGGCTGGGTCCCGCTGTCAAGACTGAGTCCAAAGACAAATGCCCTGTACTGGTAGTGGTGAGTAAATGCTGGGCATCAGAGAATGGCGGGGTGAGGTTGTATCTATTTGTGCCTGCTGTTTTATGAGTTGAATGTCTGCATTGTGCTTTCACTGTCAGTTCTTCTGAAATTGGAAAGGGAAAAAATAAAACCGATGTGTGATGGTGTTTTTTTTTTGGTGGTGGTGGTGATGGTTTTTTCCTTTACAAGCGACGACTCGTGCCAGTAGGTGGAGGCAGTGAGATATGTAAATCAAACCCGTCCTTTGAGGAGGGAATAGGAGCCGAGTGGTTTAACTACAGCAGGCAGAAGTACTTGCAGAAGAAGTTAGGGCCTCGAACTCAGCAAACAAACAAAACGATAAAACCGACTGTGCAAGTGTCTCTGCACTGTGGATTTGTGTAGGCTTTCTCCTTTTCCCCTCGTGGTTTATGCAAGTAATCAGGATGGCATAAGACTGTTTTGGAGCACTTTGAGGCATGGTGAGAATTGATTCTCTTGCAGCAGTTCAGCAGGGTGCCTCTGGGGTTGTAACATTCCATCCAGCTTTTTAAAATTAGATAACAGGAAGGAAGCTGGTTGAGCTGAGTTCAGGCTCAGGTTTAAAAAAAAAAAAAAAATTCAGGCCGCAAGTCAGCAGTATGTTTAAGGGTAGAATGTTCCCAGACCAGTTTTCATTAGTACTTAAGAGTGTGGCTTCACAGACCTACTGTAAGGAAAAAGTGCATGCCTGGAAGGTAAATGGTATTTGCCTACAGCTGTCAGGGATTTTGTTAGGCAGCACTAACTCTTTTCCTTGTAGATGCTAGGAGAACTTGGCATAAGCTGACTGTCGGCTGGCTGGCTGGCTTATATGGCCATATGACTTACATGGTGCATATATATATATATATATGACTTTGTGGAAAGCTACCTTTGGAGATGAACGGTTTTATGGCAGTTATGCATGATGTGTGGAACAAACAAACTGACTATAAGCAGTTTATGCCTCAGAAGAACTTGGTATGTGCCTGTATTTCTCAGATCAGGGTACACTGGTGTTCCGAGGGTATCTTGGTGTGGGAGTCACCCAGATGCTGGGTGTCCCAAGAAGAGTCTCAAGGGAGATCTTGGTGCGGTGGCACTTCAGGAGGTACAGAAAATGAGCCTACATGGCAGAAGCAAACGAATGCTATTGCCATGAAAATAGGAGGCATTCCCAAGCCTTTCTGCCAAGTCTTCCCCCTCTGGCTTTGCATCAGTTGTGCACACAGTAATGGTTTAATCCCTGGAAGTTTCCTGAATCGCCTGATGCAGCTGTGCAGTGTTACTGTGCGAGGCGTGGCATGGAAATTCTGATTCTAAACTTCCATAGCTTTGTTTGGTTAGCTCAGATTGTGCTGTTTTGTCTCTTCAGGTCTGATGGGTTGGGTAATCAGCTTGATGCTGCCAGAAGGAAGGTAGGCCCCCAGAAATGTCAAGGGACACCTGACCACTGTGGTGCGGGTTTGGGCCGATGCTCTGGCACAAGGAGCGCTCGTGTGGAACCGGTCTTGTTCTGTGTCTCAGCTGCGGGTTTACGCGCAGAGGAACCTCAGGCTCTGTGTTCTGCTTGTTCCAGCTCTGCAAACTTGATATGAGCAGTAGTGTTATTTCTAAGGGTTCTGTTATCATAAGGTGTGTTATATCTGTTTGTGAACTTGCAGTGGTAGATGAGAAACAGGAGGTGTTGGTCTCAGCTGGCTAAGTGTGGTTGTGTTTCCCATTAGTGCAAAACAATGCTGAGAAGCTCATTCAAACAGTCCCTTGAATTTTAAAAACACTCAGTGGTTAAAACAAGGCTGGTAGTTAACTACAGTGATACAGCTGTGTACAGATGCAGCAGCTGAGCTCAACAGTTCCCTTCTTCCATGTGGAGCTGGGACTGAGACAGGCTGTGCTTCACATCCGAACGCTTGTGGCAGTGTACCTTCCCAAACACGGGTCTGGGAAGCTTGGGCAAGAGCTGAGCACTGACAAACGTGCAGAGCCCTTTATGCCCTCTCCTGGGAGGAGACAGCGTGCAGGAGACAACTGGTGACTGTAGTGGGAGAGGATGTGATACAAAAATTTGAAGGGAGCTATATGACTAAAGTTCTCTGTGTCTATTTGACAGGACTGTAGCTTTGTGTAACTTAGGAGGAAATAAATCCTGAGGCCACAAACATGGGAAGCAAAATAGCCAAGGCCAGTAGTGTTTTGCTTTCAGGTGCTGCCTTCATTCTCCTCTGCGGGTTGCATACAGGAGGTGGCCCGATGTGCTGTTCTCTGGATGTATCCCATTTCTCTTAGGCTGATCCTTTCAGTCTTCAGCTTTTCAGCAGGGCTTGTGAACGTTAAATCCCATTGCTCTTAAAAGATCTCATGTAACACAGCTCGTTCTGTGTTTAAAATTAACAGCATAGAATGCTTACAGATCCCTAGAGGACGTGCTTCTGTTCCCTGTTGGCTTGAGCGTTGCTCCTGGCTGCGTGGTGGTTGTAAATTCTCCAGACTTGGTAAGGAGCCGTGAAGTGGTACAGTACCCCGATGTTCCTTCTGGTCCACCTGGTTCCGCTGTGCTACTGCCAATGCCTGCTTCCCTTTCCTCCTCCCTCCTGAGCCCCTGTGCCAAAGCTCTGGGCCTTTGCTGTGCAGAGCCAAGGGAACAAATGGGTGCTCTCACTGAGTGTAACTGGCTGAGATGAGTGAAGTGGAGCTTTTGAAGAAGTGAAGCAGATGACAAACTACCCAAGTAAAGCTCTCTTCCGAGGACTAGGCTGTGATGCAGGAAACACTGACCTGTCACTCAGTGACACAGGTCGCCACATGCTTTGGGTGTGTGTGACTGTGACCCAGAATTTTACTCTCTGTCAGTGTGTCAAAAGAAAGGGCAGAAAAATGCATGTGTTCTCCAGCTGATTAGCATTTAACCTCAGGTTGTATTGGAAACAGCTGTGTTATCACATGTAAGCTTAGCTTATCAGCTGCCAAGAGCATGGTCTTGTTTTGTGGAGTGAATGTTAGATTTGAGCATGGTTTCTGGCTTTGTTTCCACATGGCTGTTGTAAAACTGGGGCACAGATGCACCTTCAGCATCTAATGCATGTGCATAATCAAAAGCATGGCTGTGCAGTAAATAATTCATGTCAGCTGGGGCACTTGGTCCTGATAATGAGATCTCAGGGGCTTGGCTCTTTCCAGATGATACATGAAATATTCCTTGCTGTTAGTCATTCACACTGACAAGTACTTAGTAAGTAATAGGATTTGTGTGCTGAGAGAAAGGAAATTCCGTAAGTTTTCTGCTTACTTGTCTAGTTTCTCGATGTCTTCCCTGTGCGTCTCAGCTTTGGACGGCCATGGCTGTTACAACTTGGCAGGGCAAGTGAGTACCACTCCTGGGTTAAAATGTCTAAGAATTTACACAGCTAGAGATAAAGAGTGAATTTTTTTTTTTCCTTAAACATTCAGCTAAAATTTCGTTAGAAGGGGAGGAAGATTCCTAACTATCTGGGAAAGTGTTGGGCTTCCTTTGCTTTCAGAAGGGTCGTGAGAATGTTGATGGAAATGCTTGCATCTGTTTATGTAGCCATTAAACCTTTAAGAGTACAGAGCTTTGGTTAGCTTTGCTTCTGCCTTGAGGAGAGATAAGGTAACTTGTGTTAGGTTCAGCAACTGATAGGGTGTTGAGGTAAGAAACTGTGAAGTAAGCTTTTGTTTTCATCTGTTGGCATGTTTTTCTTACCAGCTTGTGTGCGGGAGAAGTGATGAGTAACTACATGGGCTCAAAATCGGTTGATAATTGTGAGCTTTCAAGTCAGCAGCCTCAAGCTTTCATAAAGGAGGGTGATGCAAGGAAGGATTGTTTGGGAGCAGGTCATGGTAAGTGTTCAACCCTAAAGAAATGATGACTAGCTTTAGGATTTGTGCTGATGCCTTGCATGTCTCTCCGATAATGTCATATTCTCTGTGCGTAATAGTAAACTTTAGCCCTGTAAGTTTCCCCTCCCTATTATTTTGGTCATTTGACAGCAAATTAACATATGACTGTGGTTATCCCATCTGCTGCTCAGGGTCTTGGCGTGTCAGCCTTCTGTATGGGTCTGCTGAGGGTGGTAAAGATAAGGTCCGTGGCTTTACCTTCCAGGACCTTTAAAAAGTGCACTACATAGGTGGGCTTTTTGCCCTTTGCTGGCCTTCCTCAACAGCAGAAAGGTTAAAAGTGACCTGCCAGGAACTTTGTTGGTTTTGTGCTGCTGCTCTGCTGGTAGTCACATCCAGGTCCATCGTCAGTTCAGTGCCAACCAGACGTTTGTACCCTCGGGCACACGCAGAACTGCAGCTCACAATTACTCTTCCATACAGGTGTTACGGTGCTTTCAGAGAGATGGATGCATCTACGTTGGTCCTTGCTTTCTCTGCCAGCCTTTCCCTTGTGCTCGTCTCTGCTGGGGAGCTCCATGTAGGGCAGCATGCTTTCTGTGCATCGGCGCTTGTAAGCGTGGGAGCAGTTTGTGTAAAGGGGAGGCAGACCCAGGGAGGTTTCTTTTGGTTCTTTCTCAGATCAAGGTGCAGAGTTTTTGATCAGCAGTCTGTAGCTGCTGAGGCTTCAAGCCAGCTTAGGTCAGCACGGGGAAAGCAGCTCTGGTTTTTGACCTTGAAAGAAAGGGTCAGGCTTCTAAGATGCAGAGAAGAAGAGAGGATGGATCTGTTACAATGCAAGGTGCGCATGTCTCAGCATCTGCAACTGGAAAGAGAAAACTTCAATAGCTGCTTGTTCACTGGTCTTGAAAAAAGATGCACTGTTCTCCTTGAATGTGGAGCTACATGTTACTTGCATGCAGGAAGCTTCTTGCTTTTGCTATCGTAATTAAAAAAGAGAAGTGCAGGAGGTTGTGTTGCTGGAAGCATTAGGACAAAGCTGGATGTGGGGGGAGGGCTAAATAGATGTAAGAACCTTGCCTTTCCTACTGTGATGTTGTTTCTCTGAGCTGCTGTTCTCAACAGCAGTTCTCAGTATTCCAGGGGTTTGCTGATGCTTATTCATTTTTTGTGGCAGAGTGACTCTGGGAGGGAGTTACAGACAGAGCTGTTAGTGAGGATTTTACCTATGAGTCTTGCTTGGAAGTGAATTCTCATCATGATTCTTTGTCTTCCAAGCTCTCTTAGTAAAATGTGCTGTGGTACTTCTGGTCTGCTAATGATATTTATTTGAAATTACTTTATCAAAGCTGATTTTTCTGAGCATATGGCACGTGAGGAGAATTAAAACCCCTCGGAGTCAACTGTGTTCTGCAGAGAATGAATTAACAGAAGAGGAATGCATTTTGTTTCTGTGAGCTTAACATGGAGTGGTTATATTGCTTTCTACAGAAGTGGGTCAAAGCTATTTTTCCTTCTTGCCTCCAGCTGTTAAGAGAAAAATTGGATACCTGGCTTAGTAATCTGCCAGCCATTTTATAAGTAGTTTAACATCCCTCCACCACAAGATACAGAAGTCCTTTCTGATTATGTTCTCACTCTTAGAAGAATTACAACTCAAAAATTGATGAATGCATTTTAAGGACCTCGTTTCTGATTCGGTTAATGATGAAAATAAATTTTACTGCAAAACAGATAAGTAGTAATTGAATACATCAGTAAATACGTAGTATTTTAGCTAAATCTTCACTCTCCCCTCAACAAAACAAACACCATCTTAACATTTTGCTTGAGTTTTGTTGCAGGAGCTTAAAACATAGCACAAGACTTATCGTTTCTGGCCCCCAGATGCACTGAAGCCAATCCTATCACCAGCTTGGCCGTGACAAATGTTGTGGCTTCCACCTCTCCCTGTTCCGCCGGGCTCTGCATTGCGGTTCAGCTGCCTTGCTTGCAGCATAGGGGTTTGGGACTGATGGAAGTGGAAGGTGGAAAATCTGCAGCGTGGTTCGAGTGCATGTTGTGATGTTGTGCACTGCTGCTCTGGACTTGTTTGGCCAGGTCCTGCCTTCCCTTGGAAGGTGTTGGTACCTGAGTGCCTGGAGAAGATGTTTCCAAGAGGTTTTAAACTGTTCTTGTGGATTCATTCCACAATAAGGAGTATTTTTTTTTTTTTACGCTTATTTCAGGAAGGAATTGTCTTGAACCACATTTCCTCCGTTCTTAGCAAGCAGTAACTCATCCGTTTACCACAGCGGGAAGTGCTTAGGTAGTATTAGGACAGGGAGACAGTCATGTTTAAATTCCATCTGGTGCCTAGCCGAGTGCGGCAGGAGAGGTCATTCTAGGTAAGCACATCCTCGTTGTGATAAATGGCACCAGGGATGTGTTTTTTCCTTGCTGCTAGTGCTACATCCTGAAATGGTGATAGTGCTTTCTGGCTGGAAAGGGGAAGCACGCCTATGGCCGAGGTCCAAAGGCATGACAGCTGCATGAGCATTCTGGTTTGCCAGGTGAATGAAGTTTTAGGGGGTGGGGTGTCTTTTTGGGTTCATCTTTGACGGTTTAGCAAAGACTAAATTAAAGCAAAGACGGAGTTAGAGCCAAACGCGTCTGCGCTATTTCAGGTGTAGCGGAAAGATGAGGTTCATGAAGGACCTTTGGGTCTTCAGTGCATATTGGTTGTCTGTGCGCAGTGGTTTTCCATGGTGCCGTCAGAAAATTGTGGCAGTGGAGGCTCAGGCTTTTACATCGCCTGCTGCTGATGTACCAGGAGAGGCAGCAGACATCAGCTGAGCCTGCTGGGAGCTGGCAGAACATGCAGGTTGCTGGCACGCAGGAGGTGGGAAGGAATTGCCTTTCCTGGTCTAGAAGACACCGACAAGCAGCCAAACTCCAAGTTTCATGGCATCAAGTGCAGCCTCTCTAAAGCACACCAGTCCAAACTCTGTTGGAGCACACGGGTGTACAGATGCAGGGATGTTTTGTGCCATACACTTTTGACAGCTGGTTTGGCTAACCTTTTGCCGAAGTGTAACATCTGTGCTGTTCTGTGAAGGCAGCCTTGTTGGGGAGGCAGCTGGTTTAAGTCCGGGTGGATTATTTGAAAGGGGCTGCTGGAAGGTGACGCTTTGTTTCCTATCTGTAAGTGTGTGTGCCTGGTTTGACCATAATGCCTCTAACATTAATGCTAGCTGTGTGTGTAATGTGTTGTTGGGGGATTGTAAATAATTTTGAAGCGGCAGGAGTGACCTACTTCTTAGAAGCGTTTGCCTTCTGGCTATTTTGTGTGCTCTGTGAATTCCTAGATCCCTTACATGTAAAGGCAATCTTCTTTCAATTTTAATTCTCTATAGAAGTAAACAAGATTAATTTTAAATATGCAACTGAAATACTGCTCCTTTGTACAGTAGCCACTGCGCTTCCTGAATCATGTTCAGCACAGGAGCAGGTGTGCTGTGAATGGCAATGCTCCACGTGGGAGCTCTGTAGAGTTCCCTGGGTACAGGGGATGACCACAAGCAAAATCCTGGTATGTTACGATTCGCTCACGTGAAGTAGGGGCAGAATTTTTTTCTCAAAGAATGTCATTTACCAAGTTAAACCTGTGTAAGGTGCGGAATGAAGGCCAAGTGCATTGTCTTGCATAAAATGATGGTGATGAGGTAAAAGTTCGTAGTGTGCTAGAGGTCTAATTATATAGTAAGGAAATGTTTGGTGGACCTCAGAGTAGTTGGGGATGTTACTGAAATTGCCAAGTTCACCTGAACAGGTTTTGAAGTCCTTATCTGTGGGTTGCTGACAAACATCAAAGTAAACCTCAAACAACATAGTTATATTAGAAGACAATGTAAAATCACCTGGCTTTGTTACCAAAAATACCAAATTAGGAGAAATTTTCACTTGAAACAAGTCAACAGATGAATTTCCTAGGTTGTTAGCCATTAGAAAACCCTTACCCATAAAAAGTTATGGGGTTCACTCCTCTCAGGAGAGCATCGAATGGTTAGGAATATGAAGGCATTTTTTTTTTCTGCAACCAGGACTGCCATCTGCTTGGATTTGGGACCGTTGCTGCATGGCCTGGACTTTTGCCATGGTCCTCGGGGAGCCTGCACACAAGAGCGAGCAGCTGCCTGGGGACGGGCTCTCCTCCAGGTTTGTCAGAAGCAGCAGCGGCTCTGCTCAGTGAGGGTGAAATCCTGCAGGAAGACACAATTTTGAAATTGCATGTGCCTGTATTTTTGATTCCTTAAATGCCTTTCAGAAGATGAAGTGAGTGTATTTACAGCTCACTGGAATTGCTCGGGGAAGTGGTTCCAAGTGTAACGTGTCGTATCGCCAGCGTGCCTCAGCAGGCACCTTCAGCCTCAGCAGTGGGCAGAGGGATGAGGGTTCATTTTCCTGCCTCAGCCAGCTTTGCAGCATGACCTCCAAGCTGCACCTCTGTGCTTGTTCTCTGCCCGTAGCCTCCGAAAGATGTTCTTTGAGGCTGGCCTCACTTCAGATTCTTGAGCGCGGGAGCCTGATCTTATCAGCAGCCTGCTTTGCTTCCTTCCCTCTGGTGCCGGCTGACCCAGCTCCTGTAGCTCTCTCCTCATTTTCCGCCCCAGTGCTCCAGTAGTTGAGTGTTCTGAGCAGAGTTATGCGTTACTCTGGTCTGCAATTGCTACAGGTGTCTTCCTCGTGTTCTCCTCGCCATGGGGATACTTAGCTACAGTAAGCAATGAGAACATCCAATTGTCAGGTTTTTAGTGTGATGTTTTTAGTGTCATGTTGGCAAAAAAAAAAAAAACAAACAAACCCAAACCCAGTATTGAATTTACTGTGCTTGTGCTCCATCCGTATGAATGCTTAGACAGCCTTGGCTATCCAGGAACCTCAAATCCTGGAGTTTACCTTGTGCCTAAGAAATCCTCCCCAGACTGGTGTAGGGGGATCGGGGGCTGATGGTGTTACTTGTGTTTCTTGTGGCTGGCAGAAAGAGCCTTTGCTTGGAGTAGCAGAATATATTTGTTTTTTTTTTTTCTCCTTTGTTTTTTTTTTCTTCTTTTTACTTTGAGGATTTTATAACTTGAAGAAGGAGGATGGAGAAATATTTTTCTGCAATTTTCCTTCCTCTGCAAATGCTTTTGAAAGCTTGGTGCAGTGAGGCTGAAGGTCTAGGAGGGGGAAAAGAAACATGTCGTGCTGGGTAAACATTTCTCCTCTTACCTGGTATTGTGAACAAAATGGGAATCCATTCTATGAAGCTTCACTGAGAGAATTCAGTTACAAGGAGGGGAATGTGCAAATGTTCCCATCAGAAATTCAGTGCAGGAGAACAGGTTTCTGAAGGGCTGGTGAGAAGGACAAAGAACAGTTAATTTGCTGAAAATAAGATTAATGCTCCTCTGCTACAGTGGGGATGAAGTTGAAGGATTGGTTTCTGTTTGACTAATGGACAGAGAACTGAGAAAGCAATTTCAGGTAGCTGATGTATTCGCCTGAACTTGGTAGCTGTGACTGCTGGGCTGTTGGAGCGCAGTTACAAAATACAGACTGAAACCATCATCAGGCTGCAGGGACGTGCTGCTTTCTTATTCTAGGATGCACATCAGTGTACCCTTCTTTTCCCTGGTGCTCCCTGCAGCAACGTTTGAACTGAAGGAGAACCCCAATTACATGCAGTGTTCTGGTATTGCAGAAATCTGTCTGGAAGGGCTGATGGCACAAAAGGAAGTGCAGGTCCCCTACTGTCTTGTTTGGAACAATTGCATGGGTCCAGAAATGTGCCTTTGGACACATGGCTAAGTTCACATGCTTGAAAAAGTCCTCGGGGTGCTGGGTGATATCATGTGATGATGCCAAGAAAAGGAAGCTTGTGTTTCCTTTTTGCCAGTTGGTGGAGAATGGGAAGGCCTCATTCCTTGGCTGTTCCCCAGACTGTGGGGTTGGAAAAGATCCTGAAGGCAGGGCATGTTACAGCCACAGCGGGCTTTGGGACTGCTGGAGAGGGCATCCTGCCTCAGGTCAGGCTTAACCTGAGAAACCCTAAATGAACACCTAATGCTCTGATTTTGGGTGATGTGTTCTCATTTGGAAACACAGCCTTCCATTACCACATGCAACTGAGACAGCTATTTGCAGCTGCAATTGGACACCTGCCAGACAAGATATCCTGATATATATTTCCTTTTGGCAACTGAAAAACACTAAACGTGAGCTGGAGAACTTCCTAGTGTTTACAAGCAAGTAATGTGTGTTACAATGGCATTACCTTGTTGTGGGTTTACCTTAATATTTTAGTTCTCACGCCAAATGAAGCAAAATCTGGATAGTACAAGAGATCAAATTTGGCACTCACGAATATTCTTCTGGATGTAGGGAACATGTAGAAAGATGCACAATGTGGTAGTGCTGCCAGCAGTGAAGGGCACAAGCTCATTTCTTCTCTTGAGGAAGACTGGAGGAGGCTGAGAGTGGTGAGCCTTCCTCTGCACAGGTCCAAAGGATGTTTCAGGATCTGGAGCATCCCTCGTGGGGAGGGAGAGCTGGGACTTGTCAGCCTGCCTTCGCTGGCCTGCCTGAGCAGGGGCTGGGACTGGGTGACCTGGGGAGGTGCCTTCCATGCCAAACCATTCTGGGGTTCTGTGAACGGAGTGAAGAGGATCTCTGTGTCTAAATGCATTTGGAACTGCCTGCCTGGATACTGCAGCTGAGAAGTCCAACTTTCTATGGAGAAAGATGTGACCCTGTCCACGCTGAGCAAGCTTACCAGTGGTATTTAAGTTACCTGTGAGAAGTTGTGCTGTTTAGAAGCATAACTGTGCTCTGGCTCTCCTGTAAGCTCAGACAATTCAATAGCCTGCATTCTGGGCCACCGAAAGCTGAATCTGAGGCTTGTAGGTGAAGTTCATGTGCTTCATGCACAGCGCTTAGTGAGAGCCATGGCGCTGCGAGCAGCCGTGCTGAAGCCCTGGGAGCTGGTGTTTCCGTTGCATGCAGTTGAGCTGGAGGCTGATGCCGAGTTTTCCCAGTTGTATAAGCGTGGTGGGAAACTCTGTGGGCTGGAACAGATTGGAAAGAAAAACTTCCTGGGTATCTCCTCCTGAGAAAAATTTCCTTTGGACTGAACATCTGTTTCCCTGTCTTAAGAATAACCTTTAGCATTACATTTGCTTAACAGTTAGATGATGAATACATGTGAAACTGCCTGATTTCTGTGAACTGTGCATACAGATATGTAAAGAAATAGACGAGCGAGGCTGTGATTTGCTGTAAATTGACCATTGGTAGCAGATGGAGTTCCACCTTAATTGGCTTGGGTGGCAGTTCCAGTTGCATTCAGCTCTTCCTCCCCATCAGCAAAGCATTACGGAGTTCTTGGCTGCTGTGCTGGCTGTGACAGCTCAGTGGTGGGTGGTGGGGTGACTTAGAGCAGCCCAAGCTTTTAGCATGACTTTGAGCTCTTGGGTAACTTGTTGTTAATTTCAGAATACTCTGAAATTCTCTTAAAGCTTATTGTTAGCTCCAGCTTTAAGAATTTTTCTTTTCCATGATGAGGCAGGTGAAATTGCTTTTTATGGTAGGATTAATCTTGTATATAGCCATATTAACGTAATTATTTATATTAGCCTTATGATTAAACAAGGCAGTACATCATATGGGAGTGCCCCCATCTTTTAGCCATAATGATTGGTTTTCTTTGCAGAAAATAGTGTAGGTAAATAATGAGGGTTTTTAAATAGGCTAGTAAAAAGTGGGAGCTAGAAGGTGTACCTGATGTTGTGTGCTAAATCAAGGGAGGGTGTGGTCCCTCCTCTGGAGCTGCTGATTTAGCACTCCTGTTGTCGGGGGATATCGGGTCCAGCCACACTTCCCATCTCAAAGGGCCAGAGAGAAAGCTGGTTCTAGGAAGTGGGGGCAGTGGGAGGAGGAGAAAAGCACCTCTGTGCAAACTGGAAAGGTTTCAGGGTAAAACATCACCTGTGGCCACACTGTTGGCTTGGGGTGGGCACGGTGTCACTGCCCCGAAGGTGAGGAGTTGGAAGCTCTTCCTCTGAGCACTCACTCGCTGAGAGACGATGGGAACTCAGCCTAGTGCCTTTCACATGGCAGGCGCATTATTGACTGACCTCTGATTCCACACAGCAATATCTGGTGTTTGATGTGAAGTCCTTGCAGCTCTGATACTGAGCATTTGTTTGTTTTCACTGACATTATATTTTAAAAAGATGGTCGAGAGTCTTTTGGAAAGAATGTTAATTTGGACACGGTGGTTCTTCTGTAAACGATAATCCAAAATAAGAGTATTTAGGCTTATTAATTTTTAATTACTTACATCAGGAGACAGTCTTGCAATATCAACATGGCTTTAAAGAGAATGTTTCATGTGACAGTGATGTTGTGAGGACCCTCTTTGGTTTTCCTTAAGAAAAGAGAATTTCCAGAGAGATGCTTTGCAGTGCAGCAGTACACAGTCATGTCCTGGACGTGTGTGTTTACTGGCAATGTATCTTGTGGCACCCCTTGGTGAATTCACATTTCTACGAAGAGTCTTTGGAATCAAAAGGGTGTCAGTCATCTAATTAAGGATTCCCTTACATTGATTGGTTGTCAGTATTTGGCTTTACAGACATGACGAGCAAACTGTTCAACTTTGGCACAAAAGCCATGGTAAGAGTTCAAGGAGCACACTTGAAAATCCCTTCCTGGATGATAAGGGAAGGAAAAACACAGCCACTCGTTGTTTTCCAAGGAGGACAGCACTGGGATTTTTGAGTGAAGTTCTGACAGATCATGTTCTCTCCGCTCAGGAAGGCAAATGTACTATCTTTTCAGCTTTCATTTGTTGTAACAGATCTTTATTTAAAAGCAGCCTCTTCGTCTTCAGCTTCAAACTGTGTAATGAGTTTTTTTCCTTGTGCTTCTCAGGATCTTCAGGACTTTGTTTCACGAAGCTTTTTCTATGCTCAGGTCATAATTTGAGGGATTCTAAGGCAAAAGTTATGTTACGCTTAGTAGTTGGAAGCATTAGAGAATGCTTTGATTTCTGAATTAAAAGCGTTGCTCAAAGAGCATCAGAGTGTTTAGGTTTTCTGGAATTCTTTGCTTTTACAAGAACTTGCTCACCCTGCTGTGTGGGATATGAGTGCCAGCTAGAGGGAAGGATGCCGGGGTAGCAGCATCCCCACGCAACAGCTTGTATGACCCAGCCTTCAAATAGCTGTTGGGGGGCAGTGTTCTGAGGTACTGGAACTGAAGAAGATGGATGCATTTCCTACTCCTTGGTGGGGCTGAGCTTTCTTCAAAGCAAGGAGTCTTGCTTTTGAATCCTGGGATCTTTTCAGCTGGTGAAGCTGTCTGTGCAAAGCCTGGGGTGTAAAGCACTGAGATGTGTGCTGTTAGATTCCTAGGAAATAGATGCTGGAGGTATGGTTTCCTCATTCTGTCTTCACTGCAGCAGCTGCTTATTTCCTTGTGGCACGGTACTGGGTGGTAGACATCAAAGTTCGGAGCCTTCCCAGTTAACCTCTGAGTGTTGCTGTAAGGTACTGGCCTGAATCACTCTCAGACACAGGGTTTGGGTGGTGCTGCGTGAGGCCAGGGCTTGGACTCAATGGTCCTTGTGGGTCGCTTCCGACTCTGGAGGTGTGACTCAAGGCACCCCTGACGGCACAGCCTGTGGCACGTGGCCTTGGAGCACGGGCTCAACCCCAAGAGCTGGGGCTGCTCTCCGGGACCTGATGAGGAAAGTGTTGCACAACTGACACACTTCCTGAATGCTTGACCTTGCTGGATGAATCTGGAAACTTGCAATTGCATCAAGACAATTAGGTCAGGGAATGACTTGTGTTCCTGCACATGCTTTACTTAAAATAACAAAGATGTTGTAGAACAGAATGTGGCAGAAATACAGCCTGGGCCAGTCTTGTCATTGTCAAGTGTACTGTGTGTGCTAGCTGGCAGCCAAAAGTCCTGATCTGTCCTGAATGAAGTCTGAAAACATGTTGTTGACGAAGTTAGTGATGAAGTAACCAAAGGTGGTAGTGCAGATGTGTCTGTGCATCTATTACTTCTTCCTTGTGGTACCACTGAAAATGTTAGCCATACCAGAAGGCTGTGCTTTTGTTGTGTTACAAGAGATGGAAATAGCTCAATCTGTTCAGAGATCATCATTCTATAAGCTGCTCCTAAAGTACCTGTTAGTTCATTAAGCTTTTGTGATGAGAAAATGGATATCTGCTTTTAAACGCGCTGCATGAAAGAGTAAAAGCACCGACTTAGATGTTGCTGTGGGTTTAGTTGAGATTAACAGCTCGTGAGCACACGGGTGAGATAACAGCGTGCCTGTATTAGTGTAAGGTTAGTGTGGCAGCCTGTCAAAAACAGCGTGTGAGCAGAAGGTTTGGGGCAACAACAGAGAAGCAGAGGACAGAGAAGGCTCTGTGCTGTGTTTTTGTTTGTATGGAGGGCTTCTTGTTGATACTGGAGTGGGAGGGTAAGAGGATCTGTGCTTGAGGGTCCTTCTGTCAGTGAGCTGTACCCTGTGGATGGCTGAATTGATTTTGCATCATGCGCTAGGTTTTGTTTTGTTTTTCATTCAGGGGAAGTATATAATTTTTGAAGGACATGGCACCGTTGTCAAGTACAGTTGAGCAACTGACCACACAAGATAAACTCAATAAATCAAAACCCCAGCTACTGTAAAATTACAGAATCACAGAATGTTAGAGATTGGAAGGGACCTCGAAAGATCATCTAGTCCAATCCCCCTGCCAAAGCAGGAACACCTAGAGCAGATTGCACAGGAACGCATCCAGACGAGATTTGAATGTCTCCAGAGAAGGAGACTCCACAACCTCTCTGGGCAGCCTGTTCCAGTGCTCTGTCACCCTCACTGTGAAGAAATTTCTCCGCATATTTAAGTGGAACCTCCTATGTTCCAGCTTGCACCCATTGCCCTTTGTCCTGTCACTGGATGTCACAGCGAAGAGCCTGGCTCCATCCTCCTGACACCCACCCTTTACATATTTATAGACATTAATTAGGTCACCCCTCAGTCTCCTCTTCTCTAAGCTGAAGAGACCCAGCTCCCTCAGCCTTTCCTCATAAGGGAGATGCTCCACTCCCTTCATCATCTTGGTGGCTCTGCGCTGGACCCTCTCCAGCAGTTCCCTGTCCTTCTTGAACTGAGGGGCCCAGAACTGGACACAATATTCCAGATGCGGTCTCACCAGGGCAGAGTAGAGGGGGAGGAGAACCTCTCTCGACCTACTAACCACACCCCTTCTAATACACCCCAGGATGCCATTGGCCTTCTTGGCCACGAGGGCACAGTGCTGGCTCATGGTCATGCTGCTGTCCACCAGGACCCCCAGGTCCCTTTCCCCTGCACTGCTCTCCAACAGGTCAGTACCCAACTTATACTGCTTCCTGGGGTTATTCCTGCCCAGATGCAAGACTCTACACTTGCCCTTGTTAAATTTCATTAAATTTCTCCCTGCCCAACTCTCCAGCCTGTCTAGGTCTCGCTGGATGGCAGCGCACCCTTCTGGCGTGTCAGCCACTCCTGCCAGTTTTGTATCATCAGCAAACTTGCTGAGGGTGCACTCTATCCCCTCATCCAAGTCACTGATGAATATATTGAACAGCACCGAACCCTGGGGGACCCCACTAGATCCAGGCCTCCAGCTAGACTCCATCCCATTCACCACAACTCTCTGGCTTCTTTCCTCTAGGCAGTTCACAATCCATCTCACTACCCGATCGTCCAGCCCACGCTTCCTCAGTTTAGCCGTGAGGATACTGTGGGAGACGGTGTCAAATGCTTTACTGAAATCAAGATAGACCACATCCACTGCTTTACCACCATCTATCCACCTGGTAATGTCCTCATAAAAGGCTATCAGGTTGGTTAAGCATGACTTCCCCTTGGTGAAGCCATGTTGGCTGCCTCTAAGGACCCTCTTATCCTTGATATGCCTAGAGACAGTGCCAAGGATAAGTTGTTCCATCACCTTCCCAGGGATAGAGGTGAGGCTGACCGGTCTGTAGTTACCAGGGTCCTCCTTCTTGCCCTTTTTGAAGATTGGGGTGACATTTGCTTTCCTCCAGTCCTCAGGCACCTCTCCCGTCCTCCATGACTTACCAAAGATGATGGAGAGCGGCCTAGCAATGACTTCCGCCATCTCCCTCAGCACCCGTGGGTGCATCCCATCAGGACCCATGGATTTATGGATGTCTAGGTTGCTTAACTGGTCCTTAACCCAGTCGTCATCTACCGAGGCAAACTCCTCCTTCATCCTGGCTTCCTCTGGGGCTTCAGGGGTACGGGGCTCCTCAGGACAGCCTCTGGCAGTATAGACAGAGACAAAGAAGGCATTCAGTAACTCTGCCTTCTCTGTGTCTTCTGTCACCAGGACACCCGCATCATTCTTCAGTGGGCCTACATTGCCTCTAGCGTTAGTTTTATCTGCAATGTATTTGAAGAAGCCCTTTCTATTGTCCTTGCAATACCCCTCTTGCAAGGTTTAATTCTAAGGAGGCCTTAGCTTTCCTAGTTGCCTCCCTACAGCCTCTGACAGCAGTCTTATATTCCTCCCAAGTGGCTAGTCCCTCTGTCCATGACCTGTAGACTCTCCTTTTCCACTTGAGTTTGCCCAGCAGATCCCTGTTTAACCAGGGGATTACCCAAATTAAACACTGCAGTACTAACTTCCATAAGATGATGATGCAATATGGTCAAGAAAGCTGGGTGAAAAATGGAAAACCAGCAAAATTTTGTCATTGCGCCTTGGTGATGGAGTGATGCAATGGGATGTGTGCACTGCAAGGAAATTTCAGTTACGCAAAATCCTTCTTTGCTCTTTTTGTGAAAATAATGATAACCCCAAAAATGTACTGAAAAAGGAGCTCTAAAGGCAGACACGTTCCATGCTCTGCTCTCACGAGGAAGCACAGACTTGCTAGAGATCCTCGCCTCAGAGTGGCACGTCATGGTGGAAAGCAAAACCATGAGCAGGCCAGTCTGCTGCATTAGGGTCTGGAAGCAGGATGTGTGAAACAAGTTCCAGAAACAGGCTTTCCTTTTTGGAAGGAAGCAATTTCTACCTACTGGATGTTTTTGCTTGGTTGGTTGTGAGCAAGTGCAAGATCCAGAAAACAGTGGTGTGAAGTCAGGTTAGTAGTGAGGAGCAGCTCACGTCTGCCTGTCCAAATCACTGTAACTCAGTTCCTTTACATGAGATTTTTTAAAAAAGAACTCTGATCGTGTGCCTGAAAGATGAGGTTGTTAAACATGGCTGCGAATTATTCTGGAAGAGCCATTTGATTTCTGGCCTGTTTGCAGCATGTGAAATTTTTTGACAGCAGTCTCGATAGATTCTCCCCTCTTCAATAATGTGTTCATTACAATGGTATTTCCTGAGCAGCTGGGCTTGCTTAGCTTTGGAGCAAAAGCAGGGAAGTGAATTTTCCAAACCCCCCCCC
>VXAV01011916.1:287532-317744 GCA_013399715.1 Alectura lathami
GCCGAGCCCGGCGAGGAGGCCGGAGCTCCGGGCTCGACGCCCGCCGAGCCGCCCGCCGCCGAGAAGCGCAACACGCTGGATGTGGGCGAGGTGCTGAGCAAGGCCGACCCGCTGTCCGAGCTGGAGCGCTGGGAGAGGAGCAAGGGCAAGAACCGCACGCTGGATAACAGCGACCTGCAGCGGCTCTCCGAGCGCCTGGGGCCCGCCGGAGGCCCCGTGACCCACGAGCACCGCTTGCTGCGCTTCTTCAGTGGCATCTTTGCCCGCAAGGACGGCACCTCCGCCCTCTTCGGCAGCCCCCACGGGCGGTCCCCCCGCAGCAGCTTCTCCAGGTCCAGGGCTTATTTCAGCAGCCTCAGGAGAGCCACGGCGGATGCAGAGTCCAGCTCAGAGAGCATCGACGGGTCCCCCCACAAAGGTGCTTGATCCGGAGGCTGGGCGGGTGGGCAGCAAGGGGATGGTGCCGCAGAGCTTCTAGGGGTGCGGGGTACAAGGGGCCTTTATTTTATGCGCGAGGAGAGGGAAATGCCTCAGTGAGATTGCCTGTGCGCGAGCTGACGCTTGTTGTTTCATGCAGAATTGTACGTTTCTAAGTGCTTGGTAGTGTTTTCTCCTCAGGTGTGCAGCACGGTTCTGAGAAGGGCACGTCAGGTGTGGGAGGCACTGAGGGTGGATTCATTGCTCCTTCTGGGATGGCTGGGCGAGAGGAGAGCAGCCTGCTCAATTATGCAGTGGAAGCTGAGTGCCTGCCTAGCTGTATGTAGGTCACTGGGTGACCCAGTGCCGTGCGGTGCTGGGCTCTCCCCTTCTGCAGAGGCTTTTGGAGCCCTAAAGATGGGCTGTGGTGGTGGCAAGTAGGTCTGCTCATGTCAGGGGGTGTGGGTGAATGTCCTGTGCTTGTGTCACAAATGAACTTCAACTTGAGTTTGATATTTTTTAAGAGCGCAAGGCAGCACAAACACTCTTCAAATTACCTTCTGTGGCTGCGTATAAATTAAATATGTAGCAACCAAGTGTTGCGAATGCTGGGTGGAATCAGATTGGGAATTCTGGGATTTGGGAGTCCCTAGGATACAGGAAAAATTTGAACATTTCCCGTCCCTATGGGATGGAAGTGGAGCTGACTGAGAAAGGATCATGGTGGTGTTGGCTTGTCGTGTCAGACCAGAAATGCTGGTTATGGGGCTTGTAAGATGCTGTTTGTGTTTTCTGCTAGCTGTGCTTTCAAACCTTTGTGAGGTATCTGGGATCAAACACTCAACGGTAGTATTTAGGCGAACCCTTTGAGCATCAAGTGCTGTCGAAGTGGTCAGCGACCTGGAAGTTGCTGCTTTTCTAAACACAAAGCTCTCGGTTCAGCAGATGGAGCTTCCCTTGGAGCGCGGGTACAGAGGGGCCTTCACGGAGGTCACCCAGGGAGGTCCACGGGGGGAAGCCGTACCAGGAGGTGCTTCCCAGCGCTGCCAGCCTGCTGCAGAGCCCCCGAGCCACTGGTGCTGCCCCGCGCGTGTCCAGAGGAGCAGGAGCAAAGCCACATACTCACACCTAACTGAGGACTGCAATGTTTTATTGATGTCGAGGTATTTATGTGGGTTCGTAGTAATCGTGGCGGAAATTGTGGTCTGACCTTGGTTAAAGCTTGAGGTAACCACAACAGAGAGTTGCTTCACGTGGCTGCGCATGCCTGCCCTGTGCCAATAGGCTGAAACTGTTAAAATGGAGAAAGTTTACGGCCCTATAGACGTGGAGCACAGTCCTGTCAACCTGGGGTGAGTTTAAGACTCGAGTTAATCAGTAACCCCCGCTCTGCACCATGAAGATGTCCCAGAGGGGTTTTCACAGATGCACCAGTGTCAAGTTTATCTGTGGGAAGGAGCTTTCAGTCCTGTGAGCAGTGAAGTGGTTCCACGCTGGCAGCAGGGGTGCAGGCTGCTCTTAGGGGTTCATGGGGCTCCTCTCAGCCCAGCATCTTCTACCACTTTTTTTTTCCAGAGAAGTGCAGCTAAGGCTTCTGCTGTCAGAGAAGTTGCCCCGCTGAAGAGGCAGAATCATGCAGAACCTCTGTGAAGTTTTGGCTGTCGCTTACTGGTGACTTTCCAGAGAGCTTGAGTTTAAGTCATTTTGTCCTTTATTTCCCCTGATACTTCTTCAGAAGAAAAGTCTCGGGACATGTTGTGATTGGCATGCCAAATATATTTCAGTATTTTGAGATAGGAATGAGCTGCTGTTCAGCCAAGACCTTGTAAAGTACAAGTTTAGAAGTGTGTTTTTGACGACTTCAACTTGAAAATATCACCCAGATATCCCAGGATCCACCTGTATGGCGCATGGTGAAAATCTGTTCCTGATGGCCTCAGTCACGCGATACGGTTCACAACAAGCTGAAGCTACAGAATTTGTAAAGCAAGAGCAAAGAATGCTGAAATCTTTGTGTTTTTCATGTTGCTATGAAGTGGGTGGAGGTTGATTTGGAGCAGATTACTCTTGATATGGTCAGTGAACTGTCTCTGTCTTAAAATTATTCATCAGTTTTCTTCCTGAGAGGGGAAGGGAGGCTCAGGTCTGGCAGGGGAAGACGCGGTGGCCTGTCCTCCAGTGGGACCAGGGATGGGATCCCGACCTGTGTGTCCCTCACAGCCTCCACAGCTGCCAGAGTTATGGCATGGTCACGTAGCGGCTTCCGGGCTGTAGAGGTGTCGGCAAGCCTTTTTCTGGATGGCCGACGTTGTATCGGTAGCACAGCCAAAGGTCGCTAAAGCAAACGGTGCAAACGGTTGTAGAGGTTGCTGTTCAAATTTATCTGTCTTTGGAAACCTTCTATTAAAGATTGCGGTGAAGGTAGCGGCGAAGGAAATGGTAGGCTTGCTCGTCATGGTGCTCAGCCTGTAAACTGAATCAAGAAGAATTCTCGTGTTCATCCCAACACCCTACCCTCCTCCCAGAAAAGAAATGTCAGTAATGGTCTCTAAGTCAGAGGAGTAGGAGCCTGTTTTTGTCTTAAAACTACTCGGGAAAAATGGTCAAGGGAAATTTTGTTCTTTGTCTGAACATTTTTTTTTTCCTCTTGAAGTCTTCATGGTCCTTAAAATTTGGGAAACTATCGCTGCTCTGGAGGGGAGAGGGTGGCTCTGGGACAGCGGGGCTTTAGAGCGCAGTTTCTTTTTCAGGGGTTCTCGCTCTTGCTTTTGTTTTGAGATCCCTTGGAATAACCCCTCCTGAGGGTCTGTTACAAAAGACTTGTGGATCAAGGTGGTAGACTATCAAAAAAAACAAAATTAAAAAATGAGAGTGGGTTATAAAATTATAAACTGCTCTTTTGAATTTTTTTTTTTTTCTGAGATTCTAGAGGAGTTAGGTTGAAGCTTTTATCTCGTCATCTCTGCAGCTCGTGGTCACGGGAAGCAGAAGGAGGCTGCAGAGCGACCAGCTGGAGTCCTCCAGCCTTGGTGCAAAGCTTCCTTTGGGAATTCTCGTGAGCTCTGCAGTGTCCCCTCTCTGTTACCCTGCCATGGCTTTACGTTTACCTGCTGCCGGCCCCTTGAACTCGTGGATGAGCAGGCCAAGCTTTGGAGCGCTTGGAATCTGGGCAGCATGATGCAGACGGGCTGGAGTCGGCTCCTCCAGGGCGGTGGGGCTGTGCTTCCCTTTCAGCCCCGGTGGGAGGTCCCTTTCTTTAACGGACTAAAGGTCTTCTGGCACTCATCTCGCTGCTTCAGCTACAGCGAACGAGAGCTGTTCAGACGTTGCGGTGAACAGAAGATGAAGCAGGTGAAGGAATCGCACTTGGGCTGAGCGTTGGCGAGCACTGGCTGAGAGGGTTTTTCGTTGTTATTTATTGGGGAGGCCCCGTGTCAGGCGAAATGGATGCCAGCTGCACGGGTACAGGCAGACGATTAAGAACTGAACTGGTATTAAGGTCACCGGCTGAATTAAAGAACAAGATGGATTAATGTTTGCACAACGTTAACGTGTGTGCCAGATGCTAGCAGTCATGGTCTCTCTTTCTGTTAAAATTAAAAAGAAACGTCGAATTTCAGTGTTGCTGTAAAATGACTTGGCAGTTACGTACCTTGTGAAGCTCGTGTGTAGCTGACTAAAACACAGTTTGCACCAGGAAAAGGGCACTTAGAAGATGATATTCTAGGATGCTTCCTCACACTCGCTCATCCTGAATTTGAGGATGCTCCTTCGTTGGTCAACCCAGAGGAGTGATCTGGGTGTTTTGGGAAGGAACGGTGCTCTGCAGGCCAGAGCTACTTCTGGTACCGCTGCGTCGCTTAATGCAGCGCTGGTTGCTGAAGTACAAGTGAGTTCTGCAGCAGTATGTAACTAGGGTTGTCTTTTTGGAAAGTGGAGGGTGGGTGCCAGTCTGTTCCCAAGGTGTGTGTATTCCTGTTCACTTTGAGCCACAGAGGGTTAAGGAAAAAGTCATTAGTGCAGGCTGTTAATGTTGCTTTTGATAATTGGTGTTAGGATTTCCCCTAGGCAACTGCAGTAAACATAGCGAAAGGCAGCTTCTGCCAAAAAAAAACAAACCCACAAAACACAACAAGACCAAGAGAATGGGCTTTTTCATGTCTGAGGAAAAGAAACGTCAGTGTATTGAACTTGTGAAACGATAATCTGTTCTGTTCATGAAAAGCAGGCGGCAAAAGCTATTATCTCGGTGGAACTTCTCAAATGCAGCATGCGATGATTTTGATGCTTCAGACTGATCCATAATGGCAGTGTTTGACATACTCCTGCTTTATTGACAAAATAGTGCCAAATGTTTTCTTACAACAAAGCAGGCAACCGACACCATGAAAACAACAAGCAAACAGTGCATTGCAGCTCTGTGCAGTCTTCGTTAATCTCAGAATGCTGTAGTAAAACTTAAACAGTCGCCTTTGTTTTTAAGCGAGGGTCTCCTTGATGGGGATGAGAAGGCGGGCCTGGCTTTCCAGTGCACACAGCTGCTTCCGAGCCCTGCAGCCCCTGTAAACTCACCCATGCACCGGTGTTTCACCGGGGGTTTTCACTGGGAATTTCAGATTTTCACAGCGCAGTCAAAGCAGAACTTAGGGGAGCCTCCGTCTGGAGCTGGTGCTGGCTCACTGTACTCAGAGATAGCTGTCACCAGGTTGGTTGGGGACTTGGGTCGTGAGGGCTGATTCCTGCCTTGGTGACTTGAAGGTCTCAGTCAGTCTGGTTTGACGGAACATGTGTGAGCTGATTTCTCAAAGTCAGCGGTATCTTCATGGACAGCGTTTGTTTGTAGGTTTTGACTTCCATTCTTTGAGGCTGCACAGCCGAGGATGGAGAGGTCACTTGTCTGAGGGCATCCTGCAGAGTCAGTCTCTGTATGAAGAAAAGCCTTGGAGGACTCTCCCGTAGGATCTGGCCATGATGCCAGCCGTGGACTGGGCATTTATGAGGTAGGTGCGTTACTTCTGTATTTCCTGCTTGGAAGCGTTCCACCTGGATGGTGTACGGGGTTGTACCTAATGAGTACAGGAGGTATCACTGGTTAATCAACTGAGGCCTTATTTTCCACACTTGTGAAGTCAAAATTCAGCTGCCTCCGTTCTAGTTGCATCAAATAGGACTTTGTTTCCAGGTAGACTGGTAAACATGTCCTCAGCTTCTGGGCTTGCAGTTCATTTCAGCTTTGTACCTGCTTCTTAACAAGGAATCTGTAAGATTCTTGGAAGGATTTTTGTCGTTCCTCCTTTTCTAGTGCTAGCAGAGGGCCCTTCCTCTTTGCAGCATCCAAAATACGGTGAGGTCTGAACGCCTGTGAGGTAAGCTTTGGTTTTGCAGATGAAACCCACAGCAGATCTTCCCTTGCTGGAAGCCTTAAATGCCAGTTTTTGCAACTCAGATTTGGAGGGGGAGCTCAAATATTGTGCTGACTGCTGCCAGCTCCTGGCATTTCCAAGTTGTTTATAATGGCTCTGTGTTTGTTTGCGTGCATTTGTTAGTAGGCTTGTCTGGCTGGTTGGATAGAGAGCCTGGATTCCAAAAATACTGCTCTGCTTGTGTTGGGTTTGATGTGTGTATACATGCGTGCATGTGTGTTTTGAGAAGAGGATTGCAATACCACCATGTGATTTTTCTTCCTGCGTATTCCCATGTGACTTAACGGCGGTGCTTATGATGAAGACACAAGGGAAAACTACTTTGAAAAGCGGGTGCTCAGCCACTTAGGGCAGTTGTGGAAGGATGCGTAAGGCACCTATCAAGAGGCATACCGTCCTCCCGTAGTTTCTCTGCTTCTTGCTGTGGGTATGTATGCTGTTTGGGTCTAAAGAGCATGACATTTGTCATGGTGTGACCTTGTGTCGCTGCTTGCTGTCGCTACGCTTTTTCCTCGATCAAAGGCTGTAAAAAGGGGCTCTCAGCTCCCCTAGTGCTGCTGTTAGGGAACATTTTCACAACATGATGCGCTCCCTGGAGCTCCTGAGCACTGAAGCCTTCTCTGGGATGAGCACAAGCCCGAAACATCTGCTCTGCCAGGACTGGGGCTGCGACTGTCAGGGAGCTGCGACGTTGACCTAACTGTTCCCTCTGCAACATCCTCATGCAGAAGCTCTTGTGTTGAGTGATACAGAAATATTTATGTTGGCAAGGCAACAGCTTTACTGTCTCAGTCTGCAAGTCCTGCGGTGAAGAATCTTACTTGGTGCTCGTGAAGGGTACCAAGTTCAACGTCTCTGTAGTTTTCATTATTGAAGCTGTTAAAGTCGGATGTGTAGTGCTCTTCGCAGTGTTCAGGACGTTGTGCATGAGACTTGGAGAGAAATCAGGTTTTTCTTCTAGCCTGGTTTGAGTTGAAAAACACCTGTTGTGTGAAGCCCCAAATGTTTTTTAAGTAGAAAAGAAGTAAAGGTAACGTCTTCCAGCCAGTCCATGGTTTTGCATGCTTACATCCATTGCCATTCCTTACTCCCTGAAGTTGAGGGTGTTATTTTTCGCTGGACAGCGAAGATGGGCAGAGTCTTGTTATCCAGTGGCAGTGCTTAGGTCTGTCTGTCCTGAGTCATGTTGCTGCGAAGGGGCAGCTGTCTGTCTGTCCTGTTTCTGGAACTGGCTGCAGGCTTCTGTGACCCCAGATGCTGGGCAATGAAAATCTCTGTGGGAATGCTTTCCCTGTTGGAACAAGGTATTCTGCTTTTTTTGATTCTCATTAAGGCAAACTCAGCAATGACATATATTTTAAAACGTGGATGATTTCATCAATCATCAGGTAACTCATTAGCTATGTATATGCTTTTGTCACTGCTTTTATGACGTACCGGGTGCTGTAGTTCAGTGTTTAATCACTGTCCATAGGTCACTTCCAAGATGATTTTATTCTTAGAGAAATCAGGGAGTTAGAGATGTTAAGTTGCTTAGCTTAAAATCTGCAGAGCGGACATGAATTCAGCATCTGTCGTTGCTGCTTCGGAATCTCACCAAATCCTTTCCTTCAGACAGACTGGCGCGTGGCGTGGCGGGGTTTGGCGGGCTGTTTGTGCTGCACTGCTCCTCGTGCAGTTGTTGAAGTTGGTTCCCATGCCCCTTCTTGTTCATGGGGGCAGATCTGTGCATCTTCATGGGTAAACGTTCTGCGTCGTGCAGGTCCTTTTAGCTCCAGAACGCAGTAAGCCCTCCCACATCCAGTGAGTTCCATCCATAGCAAACCTTCCTTATGCTATTCCTGTAGCTTTGTTAGTCCTTACTCTTTGTTTCTTGTATTTAAACGTTGAACTCTTGTGCTGTCAGTTCTGTAAAAGAATCACGTTTTGCCTATAAAGGCAGTCTACAGGTATGGTTGTATCACGGATGCATTAGGTGCACTGAAAGCTTGGCTGTGGGGATTCTTCGCTTTTCTTTTCCCTTCTTATCTCTGTGGCGTTGTGAACAAAAGGGGTGGGAAGCACAAAAAGCAAAATCACGTTGGTTTGTTTTGTGGTGAGACTTGGAGGTGTTCCTGAGGTCACCGCCTCCAAATGGCTGCCCTGCTGCTTGGGCTGGGGGGCATTCTGCAGCAGCAACGCTTTTGGGTGCCTGGTCTTGGTGTGAGTGGATTACCTGCTCGCCTCCAGCCCTGTGTGTTTGCTGTGTTTAACCTGCAGCAGGGTGGAGACCTGATGATAAGCAGAGGCTTGTCGCAGGGCATTGCACTCAGCTCAAGACCTGTAGCTCTGCCATCTCCCTCCAGCAGACAACACTGATGCAGCGGAAGAACATTTTCTAAAATAATTTGGAAGAGAAAGCTTTTTTTTTTTTTTTTAAAGAAAAAACCCCACATTCCTGCCGTGCCCTGTCAGTGATTTTCAGTTCAGCTGTGCCTGTGAGATGGCTGCTCTTGCCCAACAATGCTGTGCGTTCATGCAGTTCCTAGTCTGACGAGCATCGCCCTTCAAGTTGGCTGCTCTAGGCGTCAGAGGCACTGGACAGACATCGTGCTTTCTGTCTTAAGACAGTTGCATGGTGTTGGCCTTCTCTCTCCTGCGGACTCTAAATGAAAGATTTATTATTATTATTACTGCTTCTCCCAGTCAAATCATAAGGTCTGCAAGGAATGAGAAACTGCTGATGACTTCTAACCGGAGTCAAACCGGGTTGGTTTGGGAAGGGGAGCAGAAACCTGCACTAAAATAAGGGACTCCGGAATGGAGTGGGGTTGAGTTGCTTTGCTGATTACAGTTTTACTCTAGGCAGTTGTGCAGTGGCACAGTGTTAACTCCCTCCCATGCTTACACGCTTTTTCCCATCACAACAGTCGTGCTTGTGGTTGACGTGCATTCAGTCATGTGTTAGTACTTGATGTGAGCATACTGTAGTGTTCAAACTCCGTTATGAAATCCCTGCAGGTCCTTGATGTCCCTGTGGGCACACTGCAGGCCTTGGCCTAGGAATCCTTTTCTTCAGCTGAAGGAAGAAGGATGCTGGAAGAAATCGTTCTGAGTCGCTAATTCTAGAAATGTTGTCAGGAGTGTAGGTAGCATCCCTCAGGGTTTTCTGCAGGAACCTCCTGTGCCTTTTTTCCTGTAGGAAGAGGTGTTGGGGCTGTGCTCCTTTCCTTTACACTGGCAGAGTATGCACATCACTGCTTGCCTTAACCTCTGCCCTTGCAAAGTATGCAAGGAATTAGCTGATAACACATCCTTTTCCATCCCCAAATAAAGCAGCATAGTGTTTCAAGCAGGCGTGCTGGTTTGTATTTTTAGGGCCCCAGGTTGAAACACCGGCTGTAGTGAACCCAGTGTTGCCCATGTATAGTATGTGAGCAAGGCAGATTACCTGTTCCACGTGGTGAACGCAGCTCCGAGCTGAGGGCTCAGCTTTATTCGGTGCTGGCTGGTGGAGCTGGTTCCTGCTGACTTGCAAAATGTACCTAATCCCGTTTCCCTGAGCACAATATATGAAACGGCTTCCTTTGCTTCTCATTTCCTTCAGAGTCAGTGTCCTGTCCCTAAATGCTCTGCTTCTCGTGCTGATCTGCTCCAGCTCTTCTGCTGTGGGGAGGGCTGCGTCTTCCTCGCTCTGTATTGGCTTTTCTGGTCCAGTCTGCCTGCAGATTTCCACTTGGGGGAAAAACAGAGGAGCTTAATTCTTCCTTCACTTGGGCTGAGAGGTAAAACAGCCGGTGTGAATCTTAGAAAATCATGCTGTCCCTGGAATTCCCAGTTCCAGGAATTCCTGCAACTGTTTTGAAAGGGACAGGGATGGTAGCACTGCCATTTGATGGGTGGGTTTGTCCTAGATGTTCCAGTAAGGTGAGGTGGAAGATGTCTCTGAAAAATCAGGTTTTATTATGTTTCTTTAGACCAGAAATGCCCAACAGCACAATGAACGGGAACAGGCACACCTGACCATATGGTTTGTGCTTGGTCCTCCACCTGGATCATACCTTTTGCCAAATTATTCCAGCATTCACCAGGTTTTCACTGACAATAGAAAGTCAGAGTGGTTCCCAGGTGCTTTAAGCATCCTTCCTGCCCACACACTGGTGTGAAATTAGAGCCGGCATTCAGCTTCACCGTGCGGTGGCTTATTTTTAGCCCTGTTAAGACACAGACTTAGGTAAGACACAAACCCACTCCAGAGCATGAAATCACTTCAAGTCAGTTTTACCACTGTCATATTTGCTTAGTGGAATGTGCACCCAGCAGGCAGAGGCTAGGAAAATATGGTTGTGGAGCCAATAAAATCAGCTGCAGATTCAGAGGTGTTGATAGAAGCAGCCTTTTGGCACTGTGATTTTTTTTTTTTTTTCTTTTTTACTTCTGATGTCTTGTTTTTTCCAGCAGATGACTTGAAATTAAAACCTCAGCCCTCAATGTGGGTGTGGGAGTGTCGTGGTGATGGTTTGTGGTTTTTTCTTTAATCTTTTTTTTTTTNCTTTTTTTTTTTTATTTTTTTTTTTTTTTTTTTTGAGCTTCAGTCAGCGATGCTGAGAGCAGTCACGAGGCACATCTGTGGGACACAGTCTGTGGCTAGCACGTAGGGCTCAGGCAATTCCTGTACATACAGCTTGAATTCTAGTGCAGCTTTTGAAGTCTTTGGGCTCCTGGTCAGGCATGAAGCTTCAGGAAAAAGAGCGTTGTTTAACTTCCACGGCAGGTTTTGAGCTAGGAACTCAGGTGTGTGTTCGATTTCATATGAAGTGAGCAATGAATTCAGTGTTGGATATTCTTTGAGAACTTGAGCAGTTGTGATACGGTTTTGCTGACCTGTGGTTTCTGAACCTACAGGAGGCTGGCAGGCCAGAGCAGGAGTTTTGATGACTTGGCATCTGTCTGGAGTTGTACAGATGCCTGCTGCTGATGTGCCAAGGTTCAAATACAGTGTCTGCTTCAAAACATTGCAAGTGTTGCTTGTTCTTTCTTTTACTGAAGTCTGGAAGCTTGGCATTCCTAATCTCGACTAATCTTGGGATTTTTTTTTTCCCCACTTTTGAGATGGATGATATCAACCTCCATTTTTTAAGATATATTTTCCAACAACCTTTAGACATTTGGGAGTGTAGACCCTTTTTTGGGAGGAAAAACAGCCATTAGTGAGGATAATAGTAACTGTTCTGTGTACTATGGAAGATCATGTGTGTGTAACATTGTAGACTAAACTCTCCACTTCACCTTCCAACATGCAAGAGCTCGCTTCTCCTCTACATGAAAATGCCCCCTGCTTTAGTTGTATTTAGTGTTGGGCTGCAGCTGCCCCCTTACCCCATCAGTCTGGAGAAACTGTTGTTAGCATCCCTTGGAGCTAACATGATATCCAACTGTTTGTCTTAGCCTCACGAGTAGTGAGACTTAGACAATATTTTGTGCTTATACAATATTTTGTGCTTTGAAGAAACAAGTGAATGAATTTCAGACGCATCATCTATTCATGTGAGAAGTAGTGGTGTTGTCCTCGCCCTTTTGCAGCAGCTTTTAGTTCAGATCCAGGCTGGTGTGTGTGTGTTGTTAACAGGATGAAGGAAGAGAACAGAGCTTGCATTCCTCAGTCCGGCAGGTTTGGAGGTGAAACCAGCAGGTGGTTATGGTGTCTGGGTGATATTTTCCGCTGATGCTGGTCAGCCCTAGCTGCACCCTGTTCATCTGTTAGCTAATGGTATTTTCTTGCTGTGTATTCCGATGCACAAGGCCATTTAATAGGTGACCATTTCTGAGTGCTTGTTTTCCAATTTACCCTCAGCATAATTTCCAATAGGCACAACCGTGTTAGAGGGGTACAGGTGACAAACGCGTTTTATTGTTTGTACACTCTAGCTCTTTAGAAACTGGAACACAAGCCATTACTGATGCGTATAGACAGTGTATGGAATAGAACAGGGAATGCTGAACATCTGTCATCTGTGATGCTGGAGCTCTGATTAATTACCTGATGAGAAGCTGCACAAAAAAGCATCTGGCCAGTGCGGAGGCAGAATGCGCGGGGCCTGAGGGCATCTGCTGCAGCCTATCTGCGTGGAAGGGGACGCTTCGGGTGTCTGATGCCTGGTTCTTTTACAAAAACAGTAGGCCACTCCTCAGCATTTAATTCTGTAACGCAGCCTGGCAGCGTGGATTGTCTGGAAGTCTTTTACTGTTTTCACAGTATGTCTTACTGTCTGGGAAAAGGGAATAGTAATGTGAGTGAGTACAAGAACTGTTCGTGGTGATTTTATTTTGTGATGGATGTTCTGGCGTATAACCACATGTACGTTGTCAAATCAGTGTTAGATGCAGCCCTGTTCCCAAGGAGCTGGCACCCATTTGCACATGTGGAGGAGCACCACCCTTTGCAGTCTGATTCAGGCTCCGTGAGTCAGCAGGGGCACCAATAACGGGTGGTTCTCAGCCCGTAAGGAAACAGTCTGCAGGTGATAAAGGTGAGGTGTTAACTGGAGCCAGCTGACTGCCTTGCCTTGCAGAGGCTTGCATTTCGCATTCTGTGAATCCCTCATTACAAAGCCCTGGTTATAAAATGGCTGGGGTTTGCTGGTATTCGGGATATGGGAGGTTTTGTTTATTTAACCATAAGCACAGAAGGACATTGCAACTGTCAAGAGTGGGTTGCCTCACTTGTAGGCTTAGAACTGAAGACAAAGGTGTGTCCCATCATTCTCCTGCACGCACGCTCAGTGAGGCGGTTTTCAGGCCCATCCTCCGGTGTAATTTGGGTACTAGATTTGTAGTTTGGCTGTGTGTGGTTTTTTTTTTTTTTTTTTTTTCTCATTTCCCCCAGGCTGCACGAAGGATTTTGTAGCTGAGTACACTTACATACAACAGTGGACAGCAGCAAAAGTCTTCAGAACAGTTTTGGCAAGTGGATGTCTCAAAGTTACTTAATAAAAGCACAACCTATTGAGCTGCTCTGCCACCAGCTCTGCCCTCAAGAGGTTATTTGTTCTTGGGTTGTTGTCAGGCCTTTGAAAGCTTGGCTTCTGTGTGCCTAAGATTGCGTCCTCTAGCTGAATTTGCTTTTTGTTGGTTCAGCTTCTACATGAATGTAGGTAAAAAATAGTGTCTTATGCAACTTAGGATTGGTTCTCTTTGTTGCTGTGTTGCCCTGGGGCAATCAGTTTGATTTTTCTGTCACTTGAAGCTTCTTGGAGGTAATTAGATTGTGTATGTGAATTCACATTCCTGTTTGGTTGTACTGTGAACCTAATCTTTCTGGTCAGGTTTTCTTCTTGCAAAAGTGAGTCTGTGTTCCTGGTACTCACAAAGCACCAAGGTCAGCTCGGAGCAGAAGAATGCTCCACAGAGAGCCTGGCCTGGCTTCCTTGAGGTGCAGAGCTCCAGCTCCAGGGGGTGGCAGTGGCTGGGAGCCTTTTTCAGTAAGATGGCTTCCAGCAACTATCTGGCGGGTAACTCTTGCTGGTGAGATGGCATTTTCGTTCTCCATACCCTTCCAGTTTGAGCTGGATCCTGCTGCAGCGTCCCAGTGATGGCTGACATGGCCCTTGTGATAGGCTGGGTGCAGCCAGCACTACTCCCCACGCATCCCACCCCTGCAGAACGCTGGGTTTCCTGCAGTTTGCATCTCAGACGCATCCCCCTACTGCCGTGCTGCCGTTCGTGTTCATTGTCAGAGCGGTAAATCTCCGGCTGCAAATCCTGAAGCAGGAGCCCTTCTTGCTGATCACTGGTGGCCATTTGTGGCTGTTAAGCTTCTTGTCACGTAGGGTGTCGGTGCCTGACCCAGCATGGCAAGCAGCCGCCAGCAAAGGGCGATGCTGTGGAAGACAGCTGTGATCATTTACTGTATAAGGCATAAAAACCCTGGTTCTGGAGAAGAAAAAAAATCTTATTTTGTTGAGGCTTAGTGTGTTACACAACTGTCCCATGACACTTCAAAATAAACTTAGATGGAAGCCTACTTCCTAGAGTTTTTCCTGAGGTTCCATCGATGGTCAAGCTCTGGAAAATGTTGGAGGGACGGAGTGCTAAAAATACTGCTGTAACCCCACGGCAGTGGTTTATGTCAGCCTTCCTGAAGGACTGAATCCCTTTAATTAGTAAGACAGTGAAGTTTATTTTTGGCTTTACTTTGTTTTCAGTTTGGGCTATGAACTCTTATGCACTGTAGTTCAAAAATAAAATTTGAAAAAAAAAAAAGAAAGACCTAGTACAGCTGTTAGCAGCAGCTGCAGCGTGCACTGTGTATGTCCTGTTCCCTGTCCTTGCCTGGGAAAAATAAATCCTTTCTAACAGGGAGGAGGAGCCCCAAATTTTGATCTGCAGCAGTAGCTGACCCGATGAGATAACCATGCATGTTGTCTCTGTTTGCTATTTAACGTGGCTGAGCTGACCTTAGTAAGTAGAACTTACTAAGTAAGTAATCTAAGTAAGATGGTGGGAAGGAGTAGATGGCACTGTAGGAGAACTGGCCTCCAGCTTTCCTCTCTCCGCTTGCAAAAACGCCAGGGGAGGTTGTGGCTTCAGTAGGGAACAGAACATGAAGAGACAGTAATTTTTTAAGCATTCAGATGCAGTGTTGTAGAAGGGAATCAATTTGCAGTGTGGCTTTTTGCAGAATGCCATAGGTCAGGCCGGAACAGCAGCATGAAAACGTAGCAAGAGGAATTTGGGGAAAAATGGGTTCTTTCTCCAAGTTGCCCTTTCAGTAGGGCTCACCTGAGTGTTGCAAAGTTACTGGGTACTAAAAGCATTAGAGCAGCTTTGGAAGGTGCAGCTCTCCTAGGTGCAGCTGAGTTGTTTTCTGATGCATAGGGTTCTTCAAAGCCGCTATCACCGGTATCGTAACTGGAGTTTAAAGTGCGTGCCCGCGGTGATGGGAGGAAAGAGGCTTGAGTTTCTTGGCATCACCCAGGAAACACAAATGAGAATATAGCTGGAGGGGAAGATTTTTGTGAAGACCAAGGAATGATTTTGTTCCTGGATGAACGTTTTTAAAAAGGAGACATTACTGCTTACAGGCTAACATTCAGCTTCATAAAAGTCAAGTGGAAAAATGCAAGTAAGCCGATATTTGTGCCTAGCCTGGGTGTTTTGATTCCAGGAAAAGCCATAGTAGCCTCAGAGGCCTCTCTGGGTCTGTGCTGATTCAGATCCCAGCGATCCAAGCTGTTGCAGGAATTCTCCACACGGTGTGAGGAGAGGCTGTGAGCAAGGCGTGCAGTGCAGATCAGCAGCGCCTCGATGCTTCCCTCCCTCCCCTCCCTAGATCTAATGTGACATGACGGACCTCAAGCTGTGCAGCAACCGCCGAGGCTTGGAAGGAGCTGGGTTTAACACGAGCACGTGTGCTGTTTGCAGCAGCGCTGTTGACAGATTCTCCTGCTGCTGAAGCTCCAGGCTTGTGAGCACCTCGAGGGTGAGGGCGGGGTGAGGGGTGGAGGTGGAGTTGCAGCTGCTGGTTGCAGATGCAGGGATTTGGGCGATGGGTTTACTTTCTTTAGGTTTCCTACAAACTCAGTGTTGTATCTGTGAGGGGAAGATGAGAGGCTTTGTTCTGTAGTTAGTCACCGAGTCTAAAGCTCTTCTGACAAAGGTTTTGTTTCCAAAATAAATTCTTCCTATTTATATGGGTCTGTTTTCTGAAGTGCCCTGTAATAGCAGGTGCATTTTAAAGAGGAAGCTGGTAAAGGAAGCTGCTTTTCTAATGGTCTGTTTCAGCCACAGGCTGACCTTTTAAACAGCTGCTGGAAGTACTTCTAAGGTGAAAGATAATGGTCGCCCCGAGTCCTTTTCCTCCTCCTTTGCTCTCTGCCCTCTTCAGGGCCATCTCTCCTGCTCAGCTGTACAGTGTGCTGAGATGCACAGGTTTTCTTAGCCATGCTTTGTTTTTTTTTTTTTTTTTTTTTTTTTTGTTCNGTGCTTTTGTGATTTAACTCTCTCTTAGGCACAACAGTAATGAAACAGAGTGAGAGGAGGTGAGGGGAGGGGAGAAAACGAAACCTAATCAGGTGTCTGAAGGAGCATCTGAGGTGCTAGAGTGTCTGCATTGCTCGCACGAGCTGCTGAAGCCAAGTCTGGTTCCCTGTGACAGGAGATGGTGTCTTCGAGCCGACAGCGGAGTGTTCCCAGTACCAGCCCCCGCTCCGCTTTCCAGCTTTAGGTTCTCTGTCTCAGCTATTAGGAAATAAACCTGTCTATCTTAGCGGATCTATTTGCAATTGGAAAAAGGGGCCCCTTTGCACTGTTTCATGTGGCTGAAGCTAAGGCTTTCACGTTGGTTCCAGCTCAGCGTTAATTCCCTTTGAGAGCATGCCTTGGATTGCATTAACATTTTTTTTGACGTTTGACAAAAGCCTTGTTTAAACAAGTTAGATGTGCATCAGGCTGATAAATATGAAAACATAAGATTGTTCCTGCTGTGCTGCTCTCTGGAGAACAGTGTCTCGTTTGTGTATTTTCCACTGATCATCTCCAAATCTTGCATGGGTGATATCAAGTTAGGGAAAGTGGACTTAGCATTACATATGGTAGAGTCAGGGAGAGAAGTTCTCTGTTTTGACAACCAGCATAGCAATCTCTGAGACATGACTCGAGTTCTAAAAAATGTTTTCAGAAATGTGTTGCATAAACAAGTCATAATTTCCCTTGTGGAGAGGGGGAATGTTTTTCTAGATGTACTTCTCTACAAACGTGCTGGACCCATTTTCCGTAGCCATAGCTTAAAGAACCAAGGGAGCGAACCCGAATGCGCCTGGGTTGGTGAGCAAGGAGCGTGGGCCGTGACTCGATTTGGAAGTAACTGAACTTGATGCTGGAAAGTTTTGCATCTGGGTGCAGATGGTGCAGGGCAGCACTGGTACCCTGTATAAGAGTCGTGCACCCTAGATTGCACCGGAGCTCATTGTACAGTCTTGTGTAGCATTGCTTCCTTGGAGGTGGCTTGAGGAGGAGGAGCGTTGTGATAACCAGGCACTTGGAAGCACTTTGCTTTGCAGGCTAGGGACCGGCTTACGCCCAGGTAACCACACTGACTTGGTTGAGGCTATGTGGGTGTGCCTGGGGGCAGACCCTGCCTCAGTGTGCGTTAATCATGCGGAGCATGCAGCCAGCAGGCTGGCAGAGGTTGTTCTGAAGCATAAGTGCTGGGGGTAGATGATGTAGTGGGGAAGGGTGAGGTTGGCTTCTGAAGGGGAAATCATGGCTCACAGCTTTGCTGGAGTCCTTTAGAGGAGGGCATGGTAAATCTGTTAAATACAGTTTACGTGAGGACTGAAGGAATTGCTCTTGCTAGAGGCTTCAGTTAAGCTGCCATCAGGTAAAAGGAAGGCTTCTCTGGGTGGATAACTATTGAAAAAGCAGGAAATCGTACATAGAAATAAATAGCTAATTTTTCCCTTTGAAAGAATCAGCAGCTAATCCTAGAGGAAGCTGTTCCCCAACCTGTTCTGGTTAGGATATTTGTAAGGGCCCTGGGAAAGGGGATGAAACAAGGAGGCAGTTTACGTTAGTTCAGGGTAGCAAAAATCAGGAGCTGATTGTGCAGAGCTGTGGAAAAATCTTGGGATGGTTAGTGGTTGATAAACTGGCAGATTAAACTTAAATGTGGCTGAGTGCATGGGAATTGAGCAGTCCTAAATAATTTATCAAAGGCTCTGCATCTGTAAGAGCTTTGTGGGAGACGTGAATGAAGTGCTCTGCAGAGCTCAAAGCGAGTAGTGTTAAGGGCAGAAAACAGAGCAAACTGTCATGCCGCCATTGGGAGAGAGTAGCGTGCCCATCTCTGGGGGCTTTGGGGAGTGGCTGTGGCCGTTGCATCTGGAAACATACAGGAGAACAAAAAGTGCGTTAGAACAGCAGGAAGACTGGTCCATGCAAGAACCAAGCAGGCTAAGCAGGACTGTGCTGTGTGGGAAGGAGAACAGCATCCTGGGAGAGAGGAGGGTAAAGATGGAATCGCTTATGGTGAGCCCTTCGTATGAGAGAGCTAGGAAACATCTTGTGAAACTGGTGGGAGGCAGGTTCCGGACCAGCCAGATAGTGTTTGCTTTTGTTCTGTTCGCCAGGAGAGAGCTGAGTCCCTGTAGCACTGCGTGAGTTTCAGTACGTAGAGATGCACAGCAGTCAGCTGATGGACAAAGTGTGTGTAGGGCTGCTTGTGTTTGAAGAAGGTATTTTTCGTTGAACTGCACGTTGGTGCAAGCTGGAGGAGGACGTGGCAGGGGTGTGTGTGATAGCACCTTGGCCACCCTCTGTTGCTGGCCTGGGTCAGAATAGGAATGCAGTCAATCTGATAGCGATGGTGTTTGCCACTGTCTTAAGAATATTTTAAAGAAAATTGTTATTGTTTTATATATGAAAAACTATTTTCTCCTCTACCAAATAGTCATTGATTTTCCATGGTTTTTTTTTTTTTTTTTTTTTTTTTTTTTTTTTTTNGTTCTTACCTGTTTGGAAAAGGTAAAACTCTGCCAACCAGTTTCCCAGTTGTACTTGGCATCTCTGTGTTGACTTTCTTCATTCTTGCTTGCCAAATAAAAGCTTTTTCTCTGTTCGTTTAGAATCCATTTCATATTTCTCTTCCTTCATCTTTTTTTAATTTATAATTTGACATTGATTCTTTTGTGCACTGTATAATCTGTCCCTCTTCAGCTTTGTCATCCAGCGTAAGGAAGTCTCTCATTAATATTCTGATGTGAAGGTTAATTCCCCGTTTGTGTCTCTGGTTATAAAAGGAAACATAGACTATGATTTACTCCTTTTGGGTACTTTGGATGTTTTGCTCCAACATGGGTTTAGTTCTGTATATTCAACGCTGATATTCAGCAGTTTGTAAAAAGCATGTCACTCCCTTGATGTCTTGAGCATGGCTTTCCACAGCTTAAAATCTTATCGCCAGGTTTTCACTTTGTTACATTTGACGTAATCTTTCCTGTGCTGGCTCTGGCCTTCCCCTGAGACAGGAGATGGTATAAAACAGAGCTCACCTTTGACACTGACCTGCTTTCCAGGGAGGCTGAGCAAAACAAGGCATTTACCAAACCTTTCCTCTCCAGTGGCTTTGTTTGTTTTTCCCAAGTCCAACTGTGCTATGGTTACTTGTTTAGCTGCATTCTCTGGGGCTTTGGTGCTCACAGAAATTACTCTGTATTGCCCAAAAATAACAATACAGTTTCATGGCAGGATATAGATGCAGCTTGAGGCTTCCACACAACCCAGAGCCCTGCAGTGGGAGGGGTGCTGTTTTCTGTTGAGTTGCAGGTGACAGGCGTTTGGTGTGGTATAGATTTAGCCGTGCGTATCGACAGGGTTGCTCTAGCCAACTTGATTGCAGAAATTTATGTATTTCACCCCTCTTCTGAATGTTAACAGAGCATCATCGCTGGATCTGTCTGGTGTGTGCACCTGGTAAATGGAGAGGCTGTCCTCAAAGAGCCTGCCAGAGGGGTCAGTACAAAAAGAGACTAAAAAGACTTCTAAAATAAATAATCAAGAGAGATGGTGCTGCTAAGATATCCTCTGGTTTGAGGTCGTCATTTGCTTTCGTAGTGTTACTGTAGTGGAGGCTGGCCCTGCTGCAGTGCTGCTTTCGTTTTCTATTTCTGTCTGCTTTTATATTCCTTTCCATTTCTTGTTGTGGTTGTCATTGTGCTGCCCCTAAAAGGGGACAGCTGGGACGGGGATTTTTGTGCCACATTTCCTCAGAGGAACACTGCTGAGTATGAAGGAACTCATGTTTCACTGGAATTTCTGTAATCCTGACAGTCTTTGCTCTTCTCTCTCTGAAGTGTGCTTCTGTTACTGGATGGCAGGGTTGCCTCAAGAGAAAACCTTAGTTTTGTCTGTGGGATTTTATTTTTTCTCAGATGAGCTGTGCATCAGCTCCAGAACTGAATCTATTGAAGGACTTCACAGCCCCTGTGTTTCCAGATGTTAAGTATGTCATTTATTTAGGCTGCAAGCTCTTAATGATGAAAAATAGCCTTGCCCTCAGACAGCGAGGAGAAATGGCCTTGGCTGGAGCTGTTACTTTTAAGGACAAAACAGAGGAGAGATCTTAAATTTGCAGGCCCAAAGTTGTATTTCAGAAAAGGCTGACTTGTTGACCACGGGGGCTGCACAGCTCTTTCTGTTGCCAGAGCTCCTTTTGTTTCCATGGCAGCATGCAGGCAGTGCTGCTGCAGCTGTCGGCTGCTGTTGGAAGATGGATTTTGGGTTTGACCTAAATATCCATTTAATATAGTCCTCAGTTACAGGGCATGGCTTCTCAGACGGTTCTAATGAGTTTTGGCTGAGGTGCCAAAGAGGTTGGGCATAAAGCAGTTCTCCCAGCTTATAATTAGTAAGGAGGCATCACCAGTGAGAAATGTGACAGGTATAAAACATTTAGATTGGAACTGTAAGGGCTCTTGGGATTGTCTTCGTTCTGACAAAAGGAGCGGGGGAGTCTTCTAAACTGACAGTTCGTAAAACCTCTCGTCTTAGGATTGTGACTTGGTTTGTTACAATTTTCATGACTTCTTCTGCAATGTGCTTTTAATAATCCCATTAGCGAGGCGTAAACGCCGTGTCCGTGCGCGATGGGATGCGCTGACGAGAGCCTGGCTGCTGGCTTCGGCCTACGCTGCGCAGACGAGGCCTGCGAGGGGATGGGCCCACACGGCTGCTCTGCTGCTGGGTTAAGACGCACTAAAAAGGATAAATGACAAATAAATGGCACATCTGCAGCTCAGGAAGGGCAAGGAGACGGGAGTGTTACACTGGGGGAAAATATTGTACCGGTTGTGTATTTGCGGTGGTAATTTCTAGTCAGGATACAAAGGACAGGCACAGAGTAATGCTGCCAGCCTGTCACGTTCTGTGAAACTGAGCAGGGCGGGGAAAAATGAAGTTTGTCGTTCTGATCAGGGTGGTTCTGTAAAATACCGCTTGAGGCCCAACAAGGGGGAGCTCACCGATGTCTGTGAACACCTGAAGGAGGGTGGTACTGCGCTGGAGCTGAGGTGGTGCTTTGCCTTAAAGCGCTGGGGGCTGAGCTGGGGAGAATGTGCGGAGAGATTACCCCATTCTCAGAAATAGCTGTTAATATCAGCCCTCCGAACCTAGAAGTTGCACGTTTTCTTCTTGGAGAGAATTTGCACACAAGCTTTGGGGAAATGCGTTCTGAAAGTGCTCCTTTGATGTGACTCCAAAAGAGAGATGTGTGGATTCATCTCCATCTTTGTGGGCAAGCAGGAGCTTGTATGCATATTTTCTGTACCTGTTTGGTCTCAGGTTTTTATTTCAACGTAGGAATTAACTCTAAAATATTGCCTGCAGTGTAGAAGGTATTGGTGAGGGGGATCAGGGCGTCATGCAGTCAGTACTTGACTCCCATGTTTTTGAGAGCTTCTGTTCTTCTCAAAAAGAAAGGGATCTTTTGCTGAGGGTTTCCAGAGAAATCCCTTGGCTTTTTTAATAGCTTTTCCTCATTTAAAAGGAGAGCAAAGGAACTTTGGGATAGCCTGAGGGAAACTCTTATTAAGAAGCTTTCCAAGAATTGTGGAAGATTTGAGTCTTTTTATGTCATACGGTAAAGGCTTCTGCCAGCTCTTTGCTCAGCTCTCGTTTTGGAAGGGTTTGTCATTAGGTTTTCATCTTGATTAGATGAAAAGAAATCTGTGAGCGTCCCAGGCTTTGGTTTAAATTACCAGTCAAGGGTGAGATGTTTCAGTGATAACAAAGGACAAACCAAGGTTAGCAGAGCAAGGGACTATGCAGTGCGTGGAATGAGGCACAGACTCCAGTCTGCCTGTACCTGAGTTGTACTGTCTCCAGTACCTGAGCTGGCACAGCAGAGTACTGTGATGACATGAGGGCAGTTTAGGTTCTCCCAAAGGGTTAATCAACAGAATTTGTTGGCGTGTGTTGTTGCAGGTTTTTGTTTTTTTTTTTTTAAATGTTGTCAATTCCTCTACAAAAAACAACAGCAAGGATGGTGAGGGTAGTATAAATCTGATCAGCCCCAGTTATAAGTATTTACAGCAGAGTCAGTTTAGCTGCCCTGCTGCTGTGTCCTTTGATTGTAAATGGGGTTCACCTGGGTTTCCCTGTATCAGGTAGCTCCTTTGGTTTCCTATTTCTGAAGTTCAGTTTTGAGGTGCAGCTAACTGTTTCATTGCGTTGGGCATGGTTCCTATTTTCCTGTTGCACACATAAGGCTGCGTGTCTTCTTCTGGAAGAGAGTTCCCTGAGCTCTGCTGGTCTCACTGGAGTACTAGGAAAGCATCGTGTCTGCATGGAGAAAAAAGGAGGGGGAGAAACCCACCCTCTTTTAGTCTATAGCTTTTTCAGATATTACACTGTAACAGCCAAGTAGCTCTTGTGTATAATGCAGTTTGGGCCAGTGAGCTGGAGCTTTCGCAGGAGTCTTGAGCAGGAAAGGAGACAAGCTGAGCTGGGGACGGCTGAGCAGAGCTGTGGGGGAGTGTTTTTGCATGTTGTTCGAGGACATAGTGACCCCCTGCTAAATAGAAATAACCTCAGGTTTGCCACAAAAGCTGTAATCTTGGTGATAGTCAGTCCCATCATTTCATTAGCTTGTATGGGGAGACTTCAGGCATGGCTGGGACACTGCTTTGTAGCAGCAGATGAGATTTGGAAATTATTTCTTGTCTCTTTGGTGCTTTTCTGAGAAGTATTCTCATGTTGAGTAAGAAATCTGATTCTTTGGGCAGAGAGCAAGGGCATGGAGAAGCTTCTTATTGTTTTTAACAATTGTGGATCTTACCAAGCAGACAAGTCTAAGTCATTACATGTTTTAGAAATCCCAGAGAAGACCAATAGTCAAGGAGGAAGCCCTCGTCTCCCTGTTGAAATGGAGCTTTTTGTCTTCCCTTACCACCTTCGTGGGATGTGCTGTGCCAATTCTGTGTTTGAGGCAATATTTTATGGGTGCTGAAGGAGCAAAGTAATTTAGGGGAGGAAAAAAAAATGCAATTTAGAAATTTATCTGTTTTAATAGATAAATTTCTTGGATCATTTCCCACCCTTCATTCACCCTTTCATCCGCAGCCTTCAGGAGCTTACTCAGAGCCATGTTGTTGAATGTGGTTGGCTGCTTTTGTAACATGCTGCTACATCTGTGCTTTGCCACCTACCAGTAGCATCTTTTTTTTCCCCCTCCCTCAGTTATCTTAAGATCTGATGTTTGCTGGTGTGTGCACAACTACAAACTAAATAAATGCAGGTTGATCTTTTTACACCAAGTAAATTTAAGCATTTATGCAATTAGGATATATGACTAATTGAACAGCGATTTTTTTTTTTCTGCTATGTATATGTTGTATGCAGTGGCATCTGAACAAGTACTGGTTAATCCTTGTCATTCCAGTTGTGTGTGAGAAGCTTTACACCAACCCAGACCAAAAAAACTCCTTATTTTCCAGGCACAAAGCTCCTCTGGCTTTCCAGCGTTGGGCAGCAAAGCAAAGGCCCTCCAGAGTTAAAAACAAATACAGAGTGAAACGGGCTGATGAATGTCTGAGACGGGCTGTTCCTGTGGATTTCTGTAATTGCTGTGAAAGATGGCAATTATCATATGCAATTTCCTTCCACTCTTTGAATCGTGGACTCTTGCGTCTTTGCTCCCGTCACCTCCCAGTGACATTGTGTTTGAGCATACTCCTTAAATATTCGCCATTGATGAAATACATTGTGCTTTCACATCACTGTTCATCGCGTGATGCAAGACTCAAAGCACTTGCTTGGGTAGTAAAGTTAACAAACCAAGACTGGATTTTGCTAGTGTTGAGATCTTTAGTGATTATTAATGGCCTTAAAGGAAAAAAGTTGCTTTTCTTATTGAAAAGTTATTCTAAGCAGGGCTTTTATATACAGTGCATTGGAACAGGCCTTTCTGGAAGCCTGCCATTGGCCTAGGCTGCGGAGAACATGGGTGTTGCCAGGAACAGCCATCACGTCCCAGGAGTTCTCCACAGCATCGTGTTAATGGGGAACCGAAAAGCGCGTACACCTGGTTCTTCGTTTTGGAGCCGGCAGAGAAGGTTCCTCTGGACAGAGCTGAGTTTGGGCCTGGGCGTGATGATGTGCTGGGAGAACAGAGAACCGAAACGTGGTGGTGGAAATGCTCAGGGGTGGGCGGGGGGAGAGGAGGGGAGTGCAAAGGGAAAAACGAAGGCTATACTGTGGAAAAGAAAATTTGGCTAAGAGCATGCAACTCAAATGATCTTCTTGGTGCACGTTCTAAAAATAGATGATTGGCACCATGCGTATTTGAAGCTTTTGATCATTGGTGCAGAAGTTAAATGAAGAGGACGTACAACTGTGATTAATTATTGACACAAGTCATTCCTTTTGTGTGTATAGTCTGTAGCTGGATGGGAAGGTTGAGTTCGCTTGAATTCCAAAGTCAGAAAGTAATGCAGCCAAGGCAGTTGATCAGCCTCATACATGTGGTTCCGTTTGGTATGCAGATCTGTCCCACTGGGTTTAAATCAATGCTTGGTAGTGGGGTTTTGTTGAGGAGCCCAAAATCTTCCTCTGCTAAATTTGTGCTTTCTGTGCTGCAATTCGTTGCATCCAGTGGTTCATACATGTGCTGTAGTTCAGTTTCTTCTATTAAAAAAAAAAAAAAAAAAAAAAAGATAAATGAAACCACCCCACCCCCAAATAACCCCTGAAAAAAGGAGGGAAATCCCCAGGCTTGTTTGTCATGTTCTATCTGCAAGTATTTGACCTTTTCACCTCAACTTCCTTGGGTTTGGGGATTAACTGAGAGTAAATCACGATGAGGCAGTTGTACTAGAGGTAAATTGGTTAGCTGGGTACTTCAGTGTTCACACAGACGATGGCACATCAATCTCTCTTGGCTAAAGAGACCAGGTACTCCTTCATGACATGTTCTGGTTTTAACTGTAATTCATTATTCCTTGCAAAAATGCCAGTGTAAATTATACCAGGGAAGGAAGATGACCTCATAGATCTAATAAAAGTTTTTTTTTTTTTTTTCAAAAAACAGGCAGTGAAAGAAATTGAGTAATTTAATTGCAAATTGAAGATGATAATATTGGGAAATCTTGATTCAAATTCCCCAGGCTGAGGACAAGCTCTTTTTAACAGGCATCTTTTTTCAATCAGACGGCATTTCAAGCACCTTGCACACACAGAGCAGGTGCACATCGCACTCACCGCATACTCAACAGCCGGGAGAAGGGGACTGTGTCAGGAGGTGCAGCACCTTGTCAGCTCAGTTTTGTGGCAGTCCCTTCCCTGTATAGCTGACCACAAAGTGCTTTTCCTTGCCAGGCAGAGGGGACCAGACGTAAATTAATCCAGGCCCTCAGACTGGCACACTCTTCTGTCCAGCTGCTGTCTCTCTGCTTCATCTTTTAGTCTCTTTGCGTTTTGGAAATTCGCCTTTCGTTGCCTCTCCTGCTTGCTTTATGGGTTTGGAATGTACAATTTTTGATGTTTAAAAGATCACAGGGCTTCTGCTGTTCTTGTTATCTGTGTGAGTCTACCCACTGGCTTGGCAGGTGGACTTCTATGCAGGTCTCCAGGATGGGAGCAGTCGTGGTGATTTCTTTGTGCTTTTTCTGATGTTACATGGTGGTAAAATATAATACTCAATTTGGCTGAAGCTTGTTGACATTTCTTTCAAAATCCACTCTCCCCATGAAGTCAGGCACAGTGTTTGCCTGAGATTGGCTTTCTCTGACACCTGAGAATCTGGAGAGCACCAAATCCCCGTGTGTTGTACAGGTTTGGCTAGTTCTGCTGCAGAGACTTGCAGATGAAATGATAAACTTCATTTGTGTCCATCTTTTGTGGATAGGACAGCAAGGATGTGTACACAGGTTCTGGGAGAAGGAGCGACAGGCATGTCATCCTTGTCTGCATCTCTGCAAAAATTGGCTAAATGAGGAAAAACCCACCCATTTCTACGTGAATACCTTTGAGTCTGTTAAGCTGTGCTGCCTTCTAGCCCGTGAACACGAGCTTGTAGCAGAGATCCTCCTGGCTTGTCAGTGTGTTAGCAAACTGCCAGCTTGATCCTTCAGGGAATGCATTTTAAGAGGGAGTCTGAGCTTAACTTCCGTTTTGTCTTGTGTCGAAAAGGTGGAGGTGAATTCGAGTCACTCTGAGACCAGTGTGACAGATCGGGTGTGTAGGTCTGGAACTGGTTGCATCAGGAAAAGGCGTTACGGAGTAGTGCTGTAGGATGTGAATGAGAATTTAGGCTGTGCAGTGTACCTTAGGTCTGTCGTGCACTTGCATGAAATGAAAAAACAGAAAAAACATTTTGGAGGATCACTCACCTGGGCTAGTCCTCGCTACCTTAGATCTTTACTCCAGGGGAGGTGGTGATGGCTGAACACGCAGTGATAGAACTTAAAGTGGCACCGGCAGGTTTTCATGCATTTGAGATGTAGGGCAGTAATAAAGATTCACTGGTGATAAAAATAAATAGGTATATTTAGTTCCAGAAGCATCACTTGAGAAGTCTCTACTTTGTGCCCCGGAGAAACGGATTTGTGTAGAAAGGAACTGTTCCTCTGATCAGGTGCTCGCAATGGTCGGCTCGTATTGTATTGTGGTTTTCAGACAGGAATTTATTCTTCTTTTCCGCTGCTTCCCAACAACAGTAGGAAAACTCTAGAGCCAGCAGTAGTCCCTTGTGAATGCTTTAATCAGAAGGCCTTCAGAGCAGGTCTGTCTTGCTGTGTTCCTGATTTGAAATATTGCTACGTGTCTGCATGTCTAAAGTCATTTCCAGCTGAACACAGAGCCACAGAACTACAGCGTGGCTCGAGCAGGAAGGCGCTCCAAAGCCCCCCCAGGCCCACCCCCAGCCGTGGGCTGGCTGCCACCCCCCAGGTCAGGCTGCCCAGGGCCCACCCAGCCTGGCCTTGGGCACTGCCAGGGGTGAGGCACCCCCAGCTGCTCTGGGCAGCCTCGGCCAGGGCCTCACCGCCCTCACGGTGAAGAATTCCTTCCTGATGCGCTCTGCAAAGATCTCCGTGACTCATCTGGCTTGACTTGAAGTTTCACATGTTGCTAGCTCCCAAACCGTTCTGTACGCCAGAAAGTAGGGCTCAGGGCAGAGCCCTACCGTGTGTCTGGCTGGAGGGACGCCCTTGACTCAGGATGTCATTGACCTGAACTGCTGCCAGCCTGCAGGAAAAATACATTCTTACCTAAATATCTGAGTTCTTGACCTAGGTGTCTGCTCTTGCTCTCTGCTGCAGTATGCTGCAGTAACAGGACACAGCCAGAGCAGGATCTTTGGGCTGACCCCCTGCACGCCTTTTTGTATGCTAATGTGGCAGTTTCCAAGCGATGCAGTAAATATGTATTCCAGCTGCACCCAATTACTTAAAGCAAGGAATGTTTTGGAGAAGGCTGTTTAGTGATGGCTCTTGAGACATGCGTTTTTTTTCCTTCCACCCGGCCTCTCAAAGCACTGCTCCCTTGCTCTCCTGTCCTCATCTTTCCCTTCCTTGGCCTGGAGCCAGTTGGGTCCGAGGCTGGGATCGTGTTTGACAAAAGCTCGCCTGCAGCTCGGCACAAACAGCCTGTCCTGAGTTCAGGAGCACCAGAAAGCGCCGTTCGTTTTCCACCCTGACGTCGTGCTTCACGTCGCTGCTAACCCGATAATGGAAGCTGTGATGTTGAAACTCAGAAATGCTTAGTTGGCTTATCCAAAGCATACGTAGTCAGCAGTGGTGCTTTGCTTTGGGTCACGCAGCAGGAGCCTGGCGACCACGGTGCCTTCTCCTACAGCTTACTGAAGGCTAGCCCCACCTGCTGCTGCCTGCGTTGAGCTTTAGCTGTTGCCGGCTTTTTTCTTCCAGGTAGGGTTCAGGGAATCCCAACTCAAACATGATCTTCAGAACAGTGCTACTGCTCCAACTTTGTGTACGTTTCCATCTGAGGCTGGAAATTGCTTCCAAGCTCTTTGGATTGAGAGAGAGAATGCAGTTGCCGCCTTCTCCTGGCTGGCGTATCAGTCCCGAAAGAGCTGTGTTCAAAGCCTTGGCGTGCCGATGGACAGTGTAGGCAGGCAGAACTTTTTCACCTGTTATTTCTTGTAACACTGGGAATCGAATCTGTTACACTTGGTGCTTCTTCAGTGCTCTTTAATTACTGTAGAGCTGAATCTAATCTGCTTGGTAGGAGCATTCTGTGAACGTGACACGCGGTAATGTAATCGGTTTTGCATTGCTTTGGGAAATGTTAAACCACGTTTCAGAGTAATGCTGCTTGAATTCCTATCTGGGACGTGTTTATCTTTCTGCTTTTAGTTGTCTAGGCCTTTACAGAAGGGACAAAGTGAGTTGCCTCAGTTCTGCAGGATGCTAAATTCCAGGATTTGTGAGGTTTTGTGTAATTTATCCGAACACTGAGTGTTGGCCTGTCGGTCTTATAAGAGTGAACGTGAATTCTCAAGTATCCGAGGCCCTAAGGCTGTCACGTGAAATTTTGGGCAATAGAGCATTAAATATTATAGTACTTATTTTATTTTTTTCTGTTTTTACAGATGCCTTTGTGAATAGTCAGGAATGGACACTAAGCCGATCCGTACCAGAGCTGAAAGTGGTGAGTTTTATATTTACTTCTTCCTCTGAAAAAACATTCTGAAAATGCCGTGCACGAGTGAAGAGGTTCATTAAATTTCCTGGAAGAGAAAAAACATAAAGTGATTTTAAAAGTGAAGCATTTCACTTCAACAAAACCATCTTTCTGGAGCTTACGTATTTTCTGAAGCATGCTTCAAAGATCTGCTCTTGTGTTTTATCTGTTTCAACTTGTTTGTGTACTGGAATCAGCTTCCTGGTGTGATCTTCTGAGTAGGGAGGTCTTACACTTCTGTAAGAGGGGGAAGTGAATGCTAGCGGGTGATATTTAAAGCTCCTTTTATCTCACTGTAATCATGTTGCATAATTTCTTCAAGGACCAAATGTCTTCTCTCCCCATCTTAAAGGAATTTAAAAATAAATGTTCTGTCTGCAGCTTTGTTTGCTTCTATTTCTCAGAGCTCTTTATTATACTTAACTAAAAAAAATTTTTGGGAGGTTCATTTAGGGAATCAAAAACATTTTAGTTATAAGAGTGAACAGTGATTTAATAGTTGCTTATGATAGCTTTTCCTTTGGTTGAGCTCTTTCACAAATAAATGGAAGAAAAGGCAAAAGAGCAGAGACAAATTGGGGAAATTTCCCAAATTTGGTCTTTTAAAGTTGTAAGCACGGAGGCTGGAGATGAAGGCTGAATCCTCAAAGTTGCTGACATCAAACAGGCAGCTTGTCAGGCCTGCAGCACAAACTCCTTGAGGTCAGATCACTGATGTTTACCATATGAAAGTCTCGATTTAATTAAACATGATTAATTTCTCAATCTATGAAAAGCACCATGGTATCCCAGGTACTGTGGTTGACCATACCTTCGGTATCTGTGCTCTGCTCCAGGTGGCCATGGGGCTGGATATCGCCTCGTGCCGAAATCACTTGTGCCCGGTTTGAAGGGTCAGAGCTGCTCCAGCTCAAACATCTGCTTGTCGAGGGGTGGGGCGAATTGCCCAAAGCCATAGCAGGTTAGGGACGGGCAGCTGGGGCCGTGCTTCGTTGGTCCAGCTCCCACGTGGTAAAGTTCTTTTAAAAGATTGGAACTGATGATAACGTTGATGGAGGTGGGGGAACTTGACACAACAAATGCACGTGCTCACAATGGCGTTTCAAGGGAAACAGCTTCCTCTTGTCTGGAGTTAGGTTCCTGTTCTTCTACTAGCAGCAGCTAGTTTATGCTGGGAAGGATATGCAGAGAGTTTCTCCGTTCATCCTGTTGCTTTCCTAGCCCTGCCAACTGACAGCTTGTGGTAATAAACTTGTGGCGTGCAGGTGAGACCAAAGGGGTGGTTCCTGGCAGAGGAATTAAGAGGCCACAGTGGAAGCCAGACGCCTCTCTCCAGTGCAACACTGTGGTTATGCTGTGGCAGTGCTGGGCAGGTCAGAGAGGTGTGAGAAGCGGGGAGTGATTGACCTGTCACTGCCAAGTGCAGATGGGGAGATGGGGCTTAGTGCTGCCGGTTTGAGAAGGAGCCCCTGCTTCAGCAGACAGTGCTCTGCAGGAGGAGACGGTCAGGAGGTCACTGGGAGAGGTTCCTTCCTGCAGTGTCTGGGCAGTCCTGAAATTGACGATAATATTTGATTTTTGCAGCAGTCATTCATACCTTCAGGCTCTACAGAAGTTTAAGGGGAGTAGAAATGGAGTCTGGGGAAGCAGGGAAAACACAGGGTTTGTTTTTTTTTTTTTTTTTTTTTTTTTTTTTTT
>VXAV01011916.1:317783-362949 GCA_013399715.1 Alectura lathami
AAAAACAAGAAATGGGTGGAGATGTTTCTCAAGCTATTTTTGAGAAAGAAAACCAGTCCTTCTCTCTTTCCCCCCTTTGTAATACATGTTGGGCTTGATTTCTTTCAAGCAGTGTGTTTGTTTCTGCTAAAGAAATACAGCAGTTTTATTTACAGATGTTAAGGCTTCTATTATTGTCAAGAGTGTGTTAGACTGGCTGACAGAGACAGTCAGACTTGTGTGCTGAATAGCTTTAAAATGCCCAAAGCTATCAATATGTTTTGCATTTTTACATATAGGCGTTAGTAGGATGAGAGCACAGTGTTCTGCTTACAGAATGTCTGAGTGGATGTGCAAATAAGTGATTCAGTGCTGCCCAAGTCATGGCTGGTGGAGCCCTGTTGCATCCCAGTCAGGCAAATTTTCTAGTTTCTGAACTGGGTGGTATTTCCGTTTGTAACGTGCTGTAATAGCTTGGTGCGTTCCATAATAAGTCGAAGTGACTCAATGGTGGTGTATGAAATATGAGAAATGGGAACACAAGGCATGTTTGTCATACTGTGTGGGATCGTCCTTAAACCAAGTGGAAATCCTGATTAAGACGAGTTTTTCAGTACTCGAAGTTGGATTTTCCCAGTGAGAAGCCTGTTGCTCCCAGTTTTCAAGGGTTAATAGTGGGCAGAGGCTGGGAGCAGCATTGCTGGGCACTGCCCTGAACAGAAGCAGGCTGATGGTGCCAGATGGCAATTTCATCCCTGGCAGAAAGGAGGTGGCTGGTTTGTCCCTTCAGGGGCAGACACTGAGCAAGGAGAAAGAGAGAGGAAATGCGCAGTCCTCAGAGAAAGGCAGCACATTTCCGTGTGGCACTGGTTTCTAATGACCTAATTCAAGCGAGGAAGGCTCCAGTTGTTGCTGCCCTTGGCTTCAGAGAGCTTCGATGTGTTATTTCCAGTGGTCTGGAGCTTTTGATTCTAAAATGACAAACACAGAGTATCTTCATTTGCCTAGCAAAACCAGGCAAAACTTTTTGCTTTTCAGTTCTTCAGAAGTTGTTTGCTCAGAAGGGGCTGTAGCTTGGCTGTTTATCTGCAGAGGAGACAACTGAAGTGGCGTGTATGATCTGCTGACTTGGAGATGGGATTTTTGGTTCTCTGGCCATTTTTGGTCTGTACTGTTGTGGTACAGAGCTGGTGGGGGGGGAGAGGAGGAATGTTACTCCTAAAAACTTTACTGGGCACTTCTGCGGGGTTGCAGTAATACATCTTGTGAAGAGGGTATCTAATTAACCCAGACAGAAGTCGTTACAGCCAGAACTGAAGCCAGCCTGAGTTAGGAACTTGGGTGAAAATTTATTTTCTAGCATGTGTATGTATATGACGTCAAGATTTCAGGGATGATTTCAGAATTTCAGTCTGGAAGTTCTGCGGCGCTGCGGTTGTGCACATAAATTAGAATTCACTAGAATAAGATGCTTGCCCTTGAAGGGGAAGGTAGATGTGATAAACGGCTTTGTCACGGCCTGAAACTGCTGCGTTCCCAGAGAGCATGGCCCCATGGTAGCGGTGGCTGAGAACGTGGGGTTAGTCATCTGCAGAGGCGGCATTTGCCTCTGCCACGTTTTGCACTGACTTTTAGATGTAGGCATTTTGGCATGTGCTTGCATGGCTTGTGATTTCATAGATGTAAATTAAATTAAAAGCTTCCAGTACGCTGGTTTGAACGCTTCTCGAAGCCAGCTCAAAGCCCAACAAGCAGGTGTCTGATGGCCAGCCGCTAGGGCTGTGGCTTCCTTTTTATTTTTGTGGGACTGCTCTTTGGTAGCAGCTATACTTAGTTGGTTTCAGGTGTCACATTTTTGTGCCTCTTTTTTGATTACAAACACTTTTCTGGCTGTTCAAGCTCTTTCTTGCAAACTCAAACAGAGAGAGAGCGAAGTTTCCTGTACTGTTATGTGAAAAGGAGATCTGGGGTCCCTTCTTGTCCCTCACCCCCAACTTAGATCATGTTTTACTCATTAAATCTGTTGGGGTTCTTGGTTGTGGGTTGTTATTTCCTGCTCTCTCTGTAGCCCACGCTGTTCATTACCCTTAAAGCTTAGGCTGTCACGACTGGTGCAGAGCTGCCTTCCATTTGGTCTCTGAGCGAGCTGCCGCTTCGTCTGAGCTGTCCTGGCATGTCAGCTGTAGGGAGAAGACGGGCATCCTCCACAGTACTCCTACATTAGTCTTAATTGAAGGTTGTTCACAGCTGTAAAGAATAAATTACAGTCCTTGCTGCTCCCTCCCCAACCTGCTGACCCTACAACTGTCAGTGGATCGTTTTAAGGTGACACCTTAAAATGTTGGTGTAAGCAATTTTTAATGAGGAGGAAAGCTTCCCACCAATTAGGATTAAGAAAATGGCATAGTGACTGCGTAGTAATGTGCAGCTTGTTCATCCTGCCTGTATTTGGCAACCATAAGCAGATCAACAGAGTTCATCCCGTCTCCAGGGATCTTCTGGTTTCAACCTTTTGGTTAGGGTCAAGCCAGACGCCTAGAACAGAGGAGGGTTAGGTTTGTTTAAAAGAGGAAATGAGTACCTGTCTCCTCTCACAAAAGTGGAGGAAGTACAGTGCCTGCAGGGCTGTGTTGCACAGGGCAGACTGGTGACTTCTGTGCGTTGCTCAGCTAAGAGGTGGTGAGCTTGCTCTGAGCTTCAGCTCTCTTTCTTGAAATCTGTTTGCTGCCTGGTGTTCCCACATAAGGGTACTGGGCAAGATGAGTGGAGGAGGGCTACTGACAGAGCTTGGATTTGTTTTACGTGATACGGCATACATATTTTCTGCTGAAGCCTTAGCTTTTTGACAGGTGATTTATACCTGCTGACATATTTAGAGGTGTTCCTGTTGTGTAGGCCTCTTCCTCAAGTCCAGAGAAATTATTTCTGAGTTCAAATTGTGCTTAAATATGCTGCTTTTACTTGGAATTAATTACAGTTTAACCTTTTCCTTTTTTTTTTAATTTTTTTTTCCAGGGGATTGTGGGTAACCTAGCCAGTGGCAAGTCTGCGCTCGTACACCGGTATCTGACGGGCACCTACGTCCAAGAGGAATCACCTGAGGGTACGTGGACATGCAGACCTCATTAGTGTTGTTCCAGAGGGCATCCTTATTCACTTTGAATCATGCAGAAATGAGTCAGTTAAGAATCCCGTTTGCTTTTCGCAATGTTCATGGAGAGTTTTCCTTTAACATTCTCCACACTGAGATGCAGTAAGCGTAATTTTACCTTTTGTGTAACTTAGCGTCCTCCAGTGGGTTTGCATCTGTTGTTTGTCTATATGGGGCACTTCTTGCCGTGTACTGAGAAGAGTTTACTGCCCTCAGCAGTGCTGTTAAGAGCCAGAATTACTGTACCTGGGTCTTCATTTCTGCGGAACTGGGCCCTTCAGCATGTCATGTTGGGAAAGTAAACTCATAGCAAGCCAGACTAAAGATCAAGGTTGTTCCTTGTTTAATATATTAAATCTTGGGTCTTGAAGTTGAGAAAAAGGAAAAGAACAAAACCCCTAAAACTTGTTCTTATGCCACAGAAAATTAATTGACACTTGAAAAGATGGTAGTGTTTAACAATAATCCAAGTTATTAGCTTGAAGTCATAAATATCATAGTACCTTGCAGAAGTGTCTTACACTAAATACTTTTTTTTTGATTTCTTTATTTATTCTCCTTATGAACTATTAAATCCATCTCTGAGACACTGAATTTCTGGTTCCTTCTTTTCCTTACTGGCTGTTCCATTCTTTGCAGATATGGATGCAGGTAACTATACATTGTCTTCATGGCAGCTCTTGTTTTGAAGAGACGGAAGGCAGTTTCTGTACTGTAGCGTTTTCCCCTTGTTTTGTGTATCATTTTGATTTGTTTTCTTTTGATTTCAAGTCTTTAGTACATCTCACTGTTTTTGTCCCTTGCTGTAGTTGTCTTATCAGCAGTAGTAGGTAGCTTCATGCGTCTCTGATAACATTTGTTTGGAATTAACTCTTACCAAAGGAAGTGATCAAGCATTTCACTTGACTTTCCAGCAGTCTTTAATTGCAGCTAAAATGGGAGAAGAGGGAAGGAGAGAGGCTGACCAGGCTGTTCTTGCATAATGGCAGTAACAGTGAAGTTGTCCAGTTTCTAACCTTGGGGTACATCTTTTGTTTCTTTGTAGCTAGGATTGATGGGGTGATAATTCAGCCTTGCCGCAAAACTGCTTGTAGATGACATCCATGCTTGCCGCTTCTGGGTGCTGATAGTGAGACATAGTTCTGTAGCATGTAAAGCCACTAAATACACGTGTCCAAAAGATAATGAGCCTCTCTACTGTTTCTTTAATCATTTCATTAACAGGAAAAAAAAAAAAAATCTTGCAAAATTTAAATACATTGATTAATCACAGGGTTGGTACTCTTTTCCTGAACCATGAATATTTCAGTGTTCCTTGAGAGTATTGCCAGCTGTCCTCTTTGTCTTCAAGGATTTTTATTTACAGTGCTTGAGTGACGTTCAGACTGTTTCTCCCAAAAGGATTAGATTTCAAAAGCGCTGTCAAATCATTCCTTTGCACAGAAGTGTAGCTGACAAGCCTCACTAATGACACCATTCCATTTCATTAACAGTAGAAAAACTGAATTAATTAAGAGCTCTAATTCACCTTGTAAGCAACAGGGTCAAGATTTCCAATCAAGTTACTATTAAGAAAATTCAACCCATATAGTTTCTCCTTAGTAGACATCTGTAAAAATGAGTCGTTAGTGTTTTGTTTCTTTCTTATCCAGTCCTAAGTCCGTATGCTGTCGTTTGGTAGGAGATACAGCGTCAGTGCAGACGTTCCTGTTGCATTGCAGCTTTCCGATTGTTGCATTCTGCCTTGGAACATGGCTTTAGATAGATCAGTGCGGTTCTTCCTTTTGTCCTTTTCTGTAGTCTTTTAATCTGGTTGGTTTGTTAAACTGGGTGAGGAATATTATGTATATCAGGCATTACGGTGTCAGCTGCTTGACTTGTTATGAAAAGATATTTATTAGCTGGCTGGCTTACTAACAGCAAAATTTGTCAGGCATCATAGAAGTAGTGTCTAATTAGTAAAGTGATTGATGCATACTTGGTGTGAAAATGGTGATTACAACCAGGGACCGCTATTTCTGCTATCCTTTGCCTTCCAAATTGCTACAATTACCACAAAACCGGCCCTGAATTAGACGAGTGCCAGATCTCCCCTCGGCCTTTAAGGTAGATCCAGCATCCCAGTAAACAAGTGTTTAGTATATCCAGCGCTGATGTAGCTATGCTGCTGTGTGGCAGGCTTTTAGATCTATTTTATTGTGAGAAAACAAACGATGCATTGCTCGTAACTCATTGACATTTGAGTAGTTTGAGATATGCCGTCCGTTTCCTATAATGATACACCAAGAAAGTGATCAGAAATAGGGTGTTAGTGATTTGTGGTCTTACAAGAACCTTCCAAGTGACTAGAAGAAAAACTATTATGAAACTGTGTTGCTTTCTTTTACATAGCTAAAACAACTGTCGTAGAGCTAAAGTAAGATGCTTGCAACCTGATGGCTTTTTTTCATCTGTCTAAAATTTGATTTTACTCTTAGGGGGAAAATGAACCATGATGTGTGTGGGATTTGAGATGATTATTTAGTGTAGACCAAAGTGAAATGAACTTTTTGGGAATTCTGATTGTCAGGGACTATTCTGTTGCTGTTGGGGTTTTTGTTTCCAAAAACCCACAGAGGCATGGAACCTGGCATAAAGGCCTTTGCACATCTCTTGTATGCTAGCGAATGCCGTAATTTACGTAATAGTTATTTTTTCCAGTAAGCCTAAAGAACCCACAAAGATCTGGCTGAGTAGTTTTGTCCAAGGTGTCTCAGCTAGGATGGGGAGAAAAAGAGATTTTTCTCTCCCAGCGTATTGCCAAAGTAATGTAAAATACTGGAACAGATGCATGTGAACATGAACTGCTGAATCTGTCCAGAATATCTTGTTTATGAAAACAAATGTTTGCTGTTTGTTACAAAAAATGAGGATGTGAGGTCACAGTAACTCAGTCCCATTAAATTAGAAAATGGAGACTAGTGGTAATGAGAGTTGGGAAGAAAGCTTCCTTGTGGAGGAAACATCTAAAATAGTGGTAGCTTTGGGTGTACAGTGAAACGTTAGAGAGAAAACCGATGTGGTAGGTGTAATGACTGTTTTGGTTTTGTTTTGGGGCTGTAAGTGTCCAGTATAATGTATGCTTATGAGATTTAAAGCATTAGCTTCATTCCTGAAATTGGAAATCCAGTTTTTTGCTGCTATTTTTCAGAGAACTGATGATTAGTGACAGTCTGCTCTACTTTGGCATTGGAATGAGGGACAAATGTTTGTGGATGACACTAACCTGGGAGGAGCTGTTGACTTCCACAAGGGCAGGGGGGCCTTGTGGAGAGATCCTGAAAGATGGGGGCAAGTCTGGAGCACAAGAGGTGCGAGGAGCGGCTGAGGCCCCTTGGCTTGCTGGGCCCAGAGCGGAGCAGGCTGAGGGGAGGCCTCACGGCTGGCGGCCTGCAGCTCCCTCCCAGGGCAGCGGAGGGGCAGGCACTGAGCTCTGCTCTCTGGGGACAGCGACAGGGCCCGAGGGCACGGCACGGAGCTGCCATGCCTGGGGAGGGTCAGGGTGGGGGTTAGGGGAAAGTTCTGCACAGAGCAGCGCTGAAATGGCTTGTGGCTGAGTGGCTTCTGCTTTGGCTGGTGAAGTCTAAACTGGGGTGTGGGACTGCGGTGTAGAAACAGACACAGGACACTTGGGAAGGGTTTCTGATGCAAACAGTTTATTTCCAGAGCTCTGTGACAGCTCAACTACCAACTGTTAGTAGAAGCCCATAGAGTTATTTTAGCTGCTAGAAGTAACATTTTCTAATTCTAATTCATCTCCCATTCCTTTATCCAAGGCTTTTTATTGCTTGTATAAAGTTACTCAGTGTCCTTCTGTTTCTTCCTTCCCATTTCCTTTTAACTGTAGCCTGTTTTAACTCTCATTCACGTTGATGCAACAGGTTGAAAGCTCTTCATTGGGTGCTGTGCTGGTTGGTGTATTGTGACTGTGATGACGCCGTAGTGCAAATGAGATGCAGTGGTTTGCTTAGCTCCGAGGTTTTCTTGTGCAGCTTCTTCTGCACCCTGGGTTTATTAAAAGTCCCAGCACAAGATAGGTGAGCAGCAGGGGGACAGCCTGGTCCACCATGGGCCTCTGCACGGGCTGCAGGGAACTTCTGCTCCGCACCTGGAGCACCTCCTGCCCTCCTTCTGCACCGACCTTGGTGGCTGCAGGGTTGCTTCTCTCCCATTTCCCTCTCCTCCTGTTAACTATTAGCTTTTGAAGTTCACAAATCTCTTCACAGAAGTCATTAGCTATTTTTATCTGGTTAATTTTTTTTGGATATGTGGGAATCTGGAGACTATATTTACTAAACAACCGACTTTATATTTCATGCTTAAGAGGAGAGGATGTGTCTTAGACTAAGCTGTGTGTTTGCTCCTGGTGAGCAAGCCAACTGAAATGCAAATGAAAAGCAGTGAAATTTGTCCTCAGAGTATGAACTTAGATGGTTTCTTGAAGAGAAACTTCATGCTTTTGCACTTGCGGTTTCCGGGAATTCCTTAAAGTCGTCATCCCCGTACTTGTAGCTTGTACACATATCTTACTTAGTGAGACTGTGTTAGAATTCCAAGCGCATGTTAGTTCAAAATAACAATGTTGACCTTAGAGTCCTGTTCCTTCCAAGTAGCTGGATGCTGCATCCATTAAAATTTCCCAGCTGGAAAACATAGGGAAGCTGAAATTTTTCATGTTGAGTTCAGACCCTTGTTGCAATGCTTCATGAGCTTTAGATAGCATTTGGGGCAGCCAAAGCTATCAGAGTGCTCTTTGATGTCTGAAATCACAGCCCAACCCTGTGTGCAGAGAAGTGTGAGAGCTTTAAGAATGGATTTCAAAATTGCCTCCTTTTAGTTCTTCTCTGTATTTAATTGCATCAGCTAATTATTTTCATTTGGTATTTCATACTTCCATCCAGATATGCAGTAACACTTGTCTTTTTTGATCCTTTTAAAGTATTGCTGCAGTTGGCTCTCCTGGGCCCTTGGAGCCTTTCAAGCTTAGCATAAAAGAGTGCGTTTCTGTATTCTGAAACCTCCGTCCTGCAGCCCCTCTCCCCATCCCCCTGAGACTAGCTGTGTAGTTTAGCGAATCCTCTGAAGGCCTCAGCTCCAGCAGGCTACTCAGCTACTGTTTTAAGTGTTACACAAATAAGGAACTCTGTGAATTTAAGGAAGAGGCAAGTGTTTGTTCTCTTCCTGGGGAGAAGATGCTGAAGGAGCAGTTTCCTCAGAGGGACTTCTCTTTTAGGATGCGTGCCTTGAGGACAGAATGATACTTCAGTGCATTAAAGACATCATCTTCAGCTCAAAGGTTTTGATGACTTGTGTCCGTGGGATTTGTGCCCTTCTAATAACAGGCTCCTCTGAAGGTTCCACCCCAGGTGAAAACTGGAATTGAGATTTATGGCTGCTGTTAGAACTTCAGGCTCTTAATAGCAGTGGAAGCGAATCTTAAGTCTCCAGTGTTTTTTGCTTTGTGCTGCTGTTGAGTCACAAATCAGCCTGGAGTGGCTGTTGCAGGGGGCCTGCCTTTCCTTTTCGTTTTCAAGTGTTATTTTGGATGTGTTTTCTAAATCGCTACCCAACATTTATCTCTTAAAGCAAAATGTAAACATTCTCAACTGCTGCAGCTTTTTTCCAGCTTATATTCTTTCTGATTTTTGTTTTTTACTTCCATTTAGTCTTTTGAGGGACAGTATCTCACCTGAGCACCTGACTCTGTCATGGTCTGCCTTTCCTTATGAGCGAGGCTTCTTGCTTCTCCTGAGAGATTTCCACAAACATACTCTGCAAGGTGAAACAGATCACCTGTTTTGCTTGATAATTTTTAAAACTTTCCATTAAAATTTGTAGGACTGCCACTTGGCATTACGTAGAAGCATCTGAAAAACTTTGATTTCAGTGTGTTGTCTTTTTCATGTGAAATACAGAAAGCAGAAGGAAAGCATTTTTTTTTTAACCTGTAAAATATAGTATACTGCTGTGTTGTGATGGCTGTGGTCTCATACGTGAATTGGAATATTTTGGGAGATAGCTCAACAAACAAACAAACAAAACCACCTTAAACCTGAGATGATGGAAGGTGATTTCTCCAGGTTCCCTTGGTAGGTCTCTCTGTATTTTTGTGTGTGTTCAGACAGGCAGTACTGTGATTACAGCTAGATAAGAGCGATTTTAAATTCAGGATTACTGTTGGAGTGAAATACTGGAATGAAAGGACGGATATCAAAGAAGCTTTTAACCTAAGTATAGAAAGCCAAGGAATATTAAGGGGGAAAAAAAAAAGCTAACAATAACAACATCAAAAGGAAGAAAAAACAATAAAAATAAACTAGAAGACTCAAACAAACTGAAAAAAAAAAAACCCACAACCAAACAAGTGAACCCCACCAGCCTGGAATCTGTGCTGCTTTCCTTCTAGGAGTTGAGTGTTAGCCTCATCTTGGTTATGCTGGTAGGGTTTTGTCAGTATGCATGTTAAGACCTTAGAAGTGGAGTTGGAAGCATGTGAAGTTCAACTTGCACGCGGTGTTTTTGAGCAGACATTGGAGGAGATGAGTTTGTTAGATTGAAAGGTAGAGGCTGAACATCTGACTGCACACGCTGGTGTACTGAAGGAGAGCTGTGTTAGTTTAACTCACGGGGCTTACGCTGTAAAGAACTTTGTTTGGAAAGTGGTATTTTGGGTGTAAACTCTTAAAATGAGAAGAAGAAAATTGGTTGATGGAAACAGGCAGGTAGGAGCGCACTAAAGTAGCATCATGTCCTGCGCAAAGGAGTTGATTGCTGCTTTGTTGTGTCTCCAGTACTTCATTTGGTATAGCTCTTCATCTGAAGAGTGATGAGCATCTGACGTGTGTGGCTCTGCCTTGCTGCGCTGAGTGTCAAGAAACCTGAGATGCAGAAGCAGCAACGCAGGAAGTGCTGCATTGAGTCGGTCTAAAAATCCTTTCAAGTTGCAGTCGCAGGATTCAGTGTGTGGAGAAGGTCCTGCAGGTGTTGTGCTGGCAGAGGTGTTGCTGAAAGGTCTCCTGGCACTCGGGAGGTGGAGGCAAGCACAGGGGATCTGGGTGACTGCAGGGGGAGGGAGTTCCTTGTAGGTTCCTGCTCTTTGCTTTCCCCCCGTTAAACTGTCAGAAATATTTTTTCACTTGGATGAGCTGTGAAAAAGGGCATACTTAGAAAATGAAATGTATTCAGCTGCTGTTTGCTCAGTGCCAGAATTTCTGTGTGTTTGTGCAGTTAATGTTGGATGAAAATGTGTTGCTTCATCACGTCAGTGCTTGGGTGTCTGATCTTGCTAGCAGAGTAGTTGCAGGGTCTGAGTGCTCACTTGCAGGACACAGGTGCTTTAGCACTGCTTCAGAATTCTGCATGTTCAGGCTAGAACGTTGAATGATTTAAAAAGCTTAAACTTAATGATTATAATTAACAATCCTATATAGGTTGGTGTTGTGCCTTCCTTAGGAGGAAAGACAGCCATAATTTTTTTCCAGGCGTGTGTAAAGTGAGAGGCGTGATTCTGGTGTGCTAGCTGAGAATGTGTTTGAATATGAGTGCATTTCTCTCTCAGAGAGCTCAACATAACGTGTCCGTAAGGTAACAGGTACCTACCGTCAGGGAGGTCCAGTTCATGTCCTTGTCTTGGGTTCAGCACCACAGAGGCAGCTGGGGAGCTTTCACTAGGATCTGAAATGACGACGTAATCTAATTCTGGGTTTCATACAAACATGAAAGCTAGGAGGAGAGAGAGGTCTGTGTTTTCTTTGGTCTGCCCAGGTCCATGCATCCACACCGAGGTCCTTCCTTCACCCTAGAATGGGATCTGCAGATGTACAGAAATACAGAACACATGCCCTGCGCATGTGGGTGTGCAGCTCAGCCACGTTTGGTTCCTTGAACATTATCCAGCACGGTTCTTGGCGTTAAGGAAATACCCAAAAGCTAACTTTACATGTGGCAGGGTAACAGCTTGTGATGGCTTCTCAGCTGCTGATACGAATTGACATTGAGCACCGAGCACAATCAACAGTTTTTCATTTATTTGCTCCCAAGATATTGGATGTACAAGTGGAGGGAATGAGTGACTTCTTAGCATGTTTCCCTGAAAAGGAGCCAGATTCTTGACATGGGCTTTACTCTTACGAAAATAGAGAGAATCTCTGCTTATAAGACAGCACAACTGTCAAAAGTTAACCTTACTGGGCATACAAAAGTGGCTTTTATAGCTGGTTCCTACCTTCCTTCTCTGCTTTCCTGCCCTGCCCCCGTGGCTGTGGCAGACATTCAGCTGCTGCATGGGTTTGTCATATGGCCAGCCCCCCAAGATTTATCTTCCTCATATGGCCAAATAACTTCATCCCTCTGGCAATTTGCTTGAATAAAGAGTCTGGCAACTGAAGTTGAGCCTGGGGACATGGCATGGAAATTGGCGTTTGCTTCAGTGAGCAATTGCTCAGTGAGACAGCCAGCAGCCAGAGGAAGAGGTGTCCAGGCTTTCCTAGCTGGCTGAAAGCCTTCCTCAGTGGAATTCCTGGTGTAGTAGAAAGATTTCACCATATAGAGAGCATCTTGGTGTGCAGTATTCAATCACATGCGTGCAGTATTTAAAATCGGCATTAATTTCCGCTGAGGGGTGGGGATTTTTCTTACTGCTGATTCAAACCAGCAGCCCTTGTGGAAGTGACATGCATGGAAATGAGATTAAGGAGCTTTTGTTGGTTCCTTCAGCCCAGTGTTCCGACTGGTGCTAGGTCTCTAGCCGTGGCTGCAAATTGCTGATGCACAGATTTTGCGTAGCTCCGTGCAGATGAAAGCTGCGTTCTTATCTGGAGCATTTCACGTTGTGCATCCGACCCAGTGCACGTAACAGTCTGGGTGGTTTTATGGGCTGCATCCCAAGCGCTGCTCGGTGCCTTCTGCTTGGCACTGTGCGTGCTCCGTGTGCAGAAATAATTCTTGCTTTCCTACGTGGAATGGGGTGCATGTCTGGAAATTGGTTCGTATGCACTGATACCCAGGAAAACTCGGAATAATGCAGCAATTCGTAGTGTAGAGCTTTAGAGAGAAAATGAACAGCATACTAAAATCCTCCCAAACCAAAACTGCCACCCAGTTTCAGTGCTTTCTTTACCTAAAATTGCTGTGACATTTCATGGAAATATCTCCAGCTACGTCAGGCTGTAGAGGTTTATTTAGGTACTCACTGGGATGGCATTCTTCTGGTTTTAAGGGTGGGACTGGGGATGCAGCGAGCGTAGCTCAGCTGTTGGTGGCGTGCCTTTCACTCCCCATCTCTGTCCTTTGCCGTGGTTGTGTCCTTCAGAGCTGTGCCCCAGCCTGCCCCCTTGGTTTGTGCCCCAACCCCTTTCGGCAGGTGCAGTGGGAGCTGAGACATCTCCTAGTGAAAAAACCACGTGTGTCGTAGTACTAATGTGACCAGAACAAAGCTGGCTGCCTCCTCTGGGGCTGCTTGCTGTGGTTCTGAGGGCCCCCTCCTTCCCCCCCCTTCAATCTTGAAGGTCATTTCTTTGTTTCAGTGTCTTCATTTTGATGGTCTCTGCTTCCTGTCACCGAAGACGGGTGCACAGGAGCGGCACAAAGCTGCACTGGGGAGATTCAGGCTGAGCGTTAGGAAGAATTTCCTAACCGTGAGGCTGGCCAAACACTGCAACAGGAGTCATGGTGAGGTGCTTGATGTCCTGTGCTCCTCAGCGTGCAGGAGGCATTCGGATGATGTCCTTAACAGTGTGCTTTGCCTTCGGGATAGCCCTGAAGTGGTCAGGCAGCTTGATGGTACCTGCAGGTCCCTTCCAGCCAACTTTTTCCTTTCCAAGGCATCCTTTTAAACGCTGTGGGAATTCTCAGATTTAAGTGGTACAGTGTGTTAAGATTCAGATTTGATACTGGAGATAAAAACAAATGACTGCGCTGAGCTCTAGGCACAGCGCTTCTGGGGAGGGCAAGGAACAGGTGTGTGCAGGCTGGTCACCTGGCGTGGGTTCCTGTGGGATGGGAGCCACCGAGCATTTGTTAGACGCAGTGCATTTCTGCAAGCTGCTCCCTTAAAATAAATAAAAATCTCTAGTGGCCCTGGAGTGACTCAAGAATGAGTTTCATATCATTACTCACACGTGATCTGCATAATACTATATCTGTGGATTTTTTTTTTTTTCCAATTCTCTACTTAAGCTTTTTTCTGTGAGTTCCTTATGGCTTTGAGGACTGTGTTTGAAGATGCAATGAGATTTGAAAGGCATCCTACTGGCGAGGGGAATAATGAGGTGGTTCTTAAATGCATCTGGTTCCTGGTATCTTATAATAAGCTGTGTGAACTTTCAGCATTCAGATAAAGAGAGAGGAAATGGTAATTCTACAGAGCTTTCCCTCTTGGATCAAGGGGAAGAAATCCCAGCTTTCCCTTGGGCCGTGCTCGCCGTCACCGTTAGGGCGGTGGGGAGGGAACCCAGCAGTGCAGCTGCCTGAGTCCAGCACCAGTCCTTTGGTCTTCACAAGCGCTCAGTGTTCTGATCTCAGCAATAGGCTCAGGAGTGAAGTTTGGGTGGAGAGCGTGACTCTGCTCTTGGGGTCTAGATCTCCAGCGCAGGTCTGTAGCTTACCCCGCAGGAGGGAGCGCGTCATTCTGTGTTAGCTTAGTGCATCTCTACATGGGTACCACCATTGTAGTGTTTTTGTCTAACATGTGTCTGGTATTTTCCCCTAACTGTGAGTTGTGAATATAGAAGTACCATTTCCATAACATTACGTGTGTTCTGTAAGAACTGGGCTTCTCTTGAGGAAAAAACAAGACCTACGGGAAATCTGCTCTGGTTCTGAGACGTGATCTTGTTGTATTCCCAGAAAGGGCAAATGCTGCATGCGTTTCCCACAGGTATATAAAGCAGACAGCTGCCGCCTACCTGTGCATATCAGAACCAAGTATATCTCAAGTGAGAGCTGGTGTTTGTAATGCAGTTTGGCTTCTTTTCCCCACTAGCTTTATTCTTACTTTCTTCAGTAAGGTGCATCCTTGAAGTTCTGTGCTAGTGCGTATGAACTGAGTTTATACTCCCAGCATTTCATGCATTTGTGAACGATCTCAGGCGTCCTTTTTCCACAAGCGAAGCCTTCTTCTATTTTTTTGTTTTGTTTTGTTTTACCTTTTCTTCTGTAATGTGTTACTTTGTGTAACAGGTGGGAGATTCAAGAAGGAGATAGTAGTTGATGGACAAAGCTATCTGCTGCTGATTAGAGATGAAGGTGGCCCTCCAGAGGCGCAGGTGAGCATTGCACACGGAGCCCTGTCAGGCTCAAAGCGTGGTTGCTGTTTCTTGGTAAATGTTCCCGAACCTTCCTTTAAGAGAACTTGCTTGGCTTTATTCTTTCCTGGGTCCTGCTCATCTTCCTGCTGGTAAAATGCATACTTTGTGCTCAGGTGAAAAATATTGTTAAAGAAATACTTGGGAATTCAATACAGTATGAAATTATGTAGTGAAGGTGTAAGATGAACTTATGTTGAATGCCTGATTATTATAATTCCAGTGACCCCAAAATTGCATATCATAGGATCTAGATTTTAACTCAGAAGAAATCTTAATTCTTAAAACACAGATGAAGTAGGTGCGTGCGCAGTACCATTCGTACTTGTGTCCATAGCTGTGTTCCTTATCATTTCCACATTTTCCTCCCTGTGCCCTGTAAGGCTCAACTTTTCACCTTCCAGGTCGCTGAGCTCTCAGGTTTGTTGCTTAGTTTCTGTGTGTTGTCCCCTCCCTGTCTGATAGAAGGCAGCTCAATCAGAAGACACCTGTGGGTTTGTGTGCCTCACACTGTTCCACTGTTTTAAATGAAGAATTTGCTTATTGCTTATGTGATTCTTCAACCACTGAAGGTTCTGCCCACCTGGCTGCAGGCAGCATCCTCGTCTTCAGCCCTCCTCCACATCCTCCCTCCACCTCTCTTGAGGTGTGGGATCTGCAGGGCTTCTCAGTGGCATCGTCTTCCGTCAGCCTGGCTCCACTCAGCTGTTCGGTAGCGGCTCGACAGCGGGAGCTGTGCTGTTGCCAAACAGCTGAGTGGGAGTGGGGCCAGCGGCAGCAGCCTGAGCTTCAGGGCTCCTCTGTGCTTATGAGCTGCAGGAGGATGAGAGCGTGGGGGAAGGAAGGTGTCTGGGAAAAGGAGAAGAGAAAGGAGGGAGGGGAAACGGAGACCGAAAGGGACATCCTGGAAGGAAGCGTGGCTGACACATCTGCGGCCTGAATGCGGGTCTCTGTTTTAGCCTGTGAATGATTTGGCTGCAGTACACAACAGCTGCCAGGCTGTGATGCTTAGAGAGTATTCACTCATTAAACAAATAAATTAATGCTGTGATTGTGGAAGTACGCACAGCCACCTGACCCTTCTGTACCTGACGAACTGGTGCGAACTAACTGCACTAATGAACAGAGCTGTGTTGCCTTTGGTCCCTGCTGGGTAGATTGGGGTGTTTAATTCCTGCTATGGCTGAGGTGGTTCTTCAGAAAAATTATGGAAGGTCTAAGGTGTGAGTGCTACTGCACTTGCCAGAAGACACATTTCACTTGTAAATTCTCTTTGTTGTGTCTTCGGTGTAATTTCGAGTTGCACATGTATTAACTGTCCTTAATCTGTTTGTTAATTGCTGCAGTAAAAAGCTTAGTCCTGAGTTCCTGAGCATTTATAACACAATTGGAGCATTATCCAAAGCATGTTTGTTTCAATATTTCCTTCTAATGTAGAAAGGGCTGGTTATTCTAGCCTTAAGGTTCTGCTTTTTGCAATGGTGCAGTATATTTTTGTGGATAACTGGGTAAGAATTTTGACCTCGGTTAAGTAAGGGGCTGAACTGCCATCAGAGCTGGAGAAAAACTGCAGGAGTTGTTAGGGCTGAAGTTAGAGCTTACAGACCCATACTGGTGGTGTAAAACCTTACAAAACGTGTATAGATGTCTCCCAAATGAACCTGTTTGCAGCTCTCTGTATGTTCAGTGTGTCCCTAACCTAGCTGGCATGTTGCAGTAGCAATATAATAAGAGGCACGAGTACTGGTGGCTAAAACTTGTTTCCATTGGTCTAAATTTGGGTAGGAATGGAGTCACTTAGGGAAAAATAAAGGCAGCGAGGTAAGCTTAACTTCTGTCTCTTTTGTATGTGCTGTACGCATTTACTGTGATGTTAAATGTCTTTAAATCGTTTTATTTCACCTGTAAACTAAAACCGGGTTGCTTGCACGGTCACTGAACCAGCACCCTGCCCTGGGCTGCGCGCGCATGTCTTCAGTGGGTTCCTGACACCAAGAGGGAGCAGTTTGATTTCACACTGGAGGCTGAACGAGACACCCAGTACTGTTTGTCCAATTAGCGTGTCTGTACAGGGAGTAATTGCAAATTTGAAATTAGTGTTTTTGGACGTGGGAGGAGATGTGGGGTTTATTAGCAATGCTTGTGAATTCACAGCCGTGTTTGTCCTGGCACTCACAGAAACACCAGCATGTGAGCATGTAAAGCACAGGGTGGGGAAAATAACACACTAAAATGGGGTACTAGAGTGCCTGGGGACAAGTGCTTTTCATTTATTATTCACAAACACAGAAATCTGAGGCTGCGATGTTTTCTTTCTGTGAATCAGAATCGATGTGCCCCGACAGCAGCTGGTCTTAGGGTATCATGTACCAGTGAAGAAGAAATGCAGTGAGCGTAGGGAGGAACCTTTGTGTATCCCAGATAATGCCTTGCCCAGTGCTGGATGTTGATTCTTCATTTTATAAACAGTACACCGCAATTTTTTTAAGACCAGGTTTCTCTCTTCACAGTTTCCCATTTTGTCAGATAGGAGCGGTTGTTTTTTTCCTCCTCACTGCTTCTCTCTCAGTGTGCCTTTTCCACTTTTACTCCACAGTTTGCCATGTGGGTGGATGCTGTAATATTTGTCTTCAGCTTGGAAGATGAAGTTAGCTTCCAGACTGTTTACCACTACTACAGCCGTATGGCTAACTATCGCAACACTAGTGAAATCCCGATGGTACTAGTGGGAACCCAGGGTAAGTGCACTCCTGGACGCTCTTGCACACGCGGCTTGTGTAGATTTGATTCTGTGGGGCATCTTCCCTTTGAGTGAACGCCACTGGTTTGTTTCAGTGCTGCTGAAGCTTTTTGTTGTCAGTTTCATGGTCAGTGATTTGCTTTCAGCTGCATGCCTGCAGAGCTGTGAAAGCAGCACTGTGCTACAGGAAGCACGGGGAAGTGGGGGAGCACAGGAGGGAGAACAGCAGCAAGGCTGTAGGGCGGAAACAGATGATGAAGATGTGAAAAGGGAAGTAGGTACAAAAAAATGCCTAGGACAGCAGAAATTGCAGCCAAAAGCAGAAATGAACTGCTCTGAAGGGGCGCGTGGTCTGCTTAAAACTGGAGTGGAAAAATAGGAGGGGGAAGCTGAGGTATTTTTCCATCACCTTGGAGTGTGGTCTTTGGTCTCTCTCCCATTATTATTACCAGAAAGGAAATTGTTTTGCAAAGTTCATTTTTTTGTTGCAGCGTGGGTGCAGAGGGAATTTCTGAAATGTTTTTGGAATAAGCATCAGAAGAAACTAGAGCCATGTGGTACATTGACTGACTGTCAAATTGTGCAGTGCTTTATTCAGAAATTCACCTTGCAGATTTGCCGTGGCAGTTGAGCCTGCAGGGGTGCAGGTGGTTAGGGGTTCATTTCTGATTAAATGTTGTCAGCGCCCTCTGCTGCTTAGAAAGAGAAGTCTGTGGTTAGCTTTCTGAAGAGTGCTGTTTTTACGAGATCCCGTGCATGTAGCAATAGCACGCTCAGAACTGAGCCTCAAACACAGCACTGCAGTGGTCACCGATGTCACGTTCACAATGAAGGGAGGCTTAAAAACCATTTGACATGTTTATAATTACCAGCCACTGTTTTTTCTAAGCGTGTTTTACTTCAGAGCTCATGTCCTTTCATGTCAGTGTGTTCCTTTGGAGCTGGTGGCACAAATGTTTTTTCAGGTAACCTTTGATTTTTAGAATTCATCAGTGAGCTGTGGATTTTAGTAACAAAGTATAAAAGTGGGTGGGTGCCCTCCCTTGTTTTGTAAAGGTCGCATGGTTTGTATTTAAATCGAACTTATTGGAAGTGTTGATTATAAGATGATGGTTAAGTTCTGTTTAAATCTGTACGTGTGCATCTTCTCCTGTTGCTGCAGATGCTATAAGTTCCAGTAACCCCCGGGTCATAGATGATGCCAGAGCAAGGAAGCTCTCAAACGATCTCAAGAGGTGCACTTACTACGAAACCTGTGCTACGTACGGCCTCAACGTGGAGAGAGTCTTTCAGGATGGTAAGGATGAATTTTCTCATCCATATCACACAGTGCTCTGCTTGTTCCTGAAGTAACCTCCAGTGTCTGAGGGAGACGGTCAGGTGCAAGTATGTTGCAAGTTTTCATTCATGTTCAGTTAGGGAAAATACTGGTTTTGAGAGATTGACTCCTTTATAATTTCTCAAAAGAATTAGCGGCCTCATGCTGAACACGACACATGCACGGTGCTGTGTTGTCTGCCACCACCTTTGGTCTGAAGCATCTTAAGCTACTTCATTTAATCGTTACTTTTCTGCTTTCTTTGGTGCTTGCTTTGTGTTAGCCAAGTTGGCTTTGTTTTCATTTGGTGCTCGTGGCGACGTTAAGAGTATTTTAGAGAAGCAGTTGCAAATTGTTTTCCACAGTTCAGAAACCAGAAACTAAGAAAATGGATGGGAACGGAGTGATCATTAGAAGTAAGCACTGCACCAATGCCGTGAGTTACAGCTACACCAAACGTAATCCGTGGTGTTTGCAATGGGCTTTGTGCACCCTCTAGTGGAAACTCAGCCTCCTGCCTTGGGATTTTGTTGCCTTCTGGTGATGGTTGTGTAGTACCTAAACACATCAGTTCTGCATTTAAAAGCCTTAATTGCATTGCAGCACTTCTCAGAAGTCTTCACTTCTGTGGGATTTCTGTTTGGTTTTGTCTTTGGCAGCTTTTTGTTGCAAAGCCCTGCACCGTCTGTGGTTACGGGACAGCGGTGTGCATCGGAGTGCAAAGGTGTATGTGTGTGCAATGATGACTTCAGAAACAGAAAGCAAAACATCCTGATTTTTAAATGGAAAATACTGGCATCCTGGATTCCAAGTAAGGGTGTGCTTAGCCATCCTTTTGGTAGTATGTCAGAGAAGACTGTTTAAAGCTGTATCTGTACTTGGCTCTCTGTTTTCAACAGAGAAAGTTTCCAGGAAACTTACTTGTGTCTCTACTAAATCTCAGTAGTAAGCAGGAGGAGCTGACAAATGTTCAAGACATTCCAAGCTGTTTACCAACATGCAATCAACGCATTACTTAATATTTATCAATAAATGGAGCTAAGAATGCTCCCATATAAATGGCCTACAGTTGCCAGATGCATCTGGGACCAAATCCAAATCCTGATAATGTTTGCTGTTTATTTCAGCAGAAAACAAAGCAACTGCTTAATGAGAGGGCGGGAGTGAACAGTGCAAGCTGCTGTTAATAGGGAGCAGTTGGTTAAATGGCTCGTGGTCTTTGCCACTCTAGAAAATTCAGGCTGAATGTTGGCTTCAGAATTTTCTTCTGTGGCTTCTTCAGGGAGATGGTGTAGTCCACTAAACTGCAGACACCTGGAAGGCAAGGGGTAGAAAGGCAGAAGTTGGAAGAAAGAGTTTTGAAGTTGTTTTTGCTCTAGAGAGAGGCAACTTGCTAGGTGTGAGACATCACTGTGATGTACATCAGCTTCTTTGTATGTAGATGGGCATTAGGTACAAGATTTCCATTACAGCATGCAGCTGTCAGGGCATCTCAGGACGTTGACCAAGGGCCCGCGGTTCCTGCTGGCTCGTAGCCCTGAAGAACTTCTTGTCGATTTAGAGTAACGTTGGTTGCCATAGGTGCTGTTCTGTGAAAAGTGGATGTTGTGGTGGATGCAGTGGGGGAAATGGGTTTTGGTTTGCCCACGTGAGCTTTAGTACTCTCATTCTGCCTGCTGTGAGTCCTGTTGTAATCAAGTCCAACACTGTGCAGTGATTTGCATCAGCTGTGCTCTACACCTGTAGCTGCGCTTCCTAATGGCCACCTGCCCAAAGCCACCAACCCCCATTCCAGCTGGCCTTGCTCCTTTTCCTGTGCCCTAACAACAGTTGACAAACTGAGCTGTTTTGATACTGCGACACAGCTCGTGGCTTCCGAAGGGTGGTGAGTCCTCAGGTAGGATGTGACAACCCATGTAGCAGTTGGAGTGCTGAAGTGAAGCAGGGGGTTTGAAAACTTGGGAAGGGAGTTGGCAACCCTCAGCCTTGTCCCACTTGGGTCGCGTCTCCAATGCTGTGCGAAGCTGGAGCTGCACAAGCAGGCCCTGAATTTCAGTCTTAAGAAAAGAAAAATTAACAATTCCGGCTCAATAATGTGCCTGCAGCTCTTGATATTTGGAGCTGAGGATTGTTGGACAGGGGAATTAAGCTTTAAAATTAAGCTTCAAAAATAAAATGGGTCTGATTAGTGGTTGATTTTGCTTCAGATTGCCTCATTAGGAATTAAGGGCTTTTCCTGCTTATCAAAATGGATTTTATCAATGACATCGGAAATGATTATTTTAATATTTCTTGTCAGCGCAATATAGTAATGACTGCACTGCCCCAGGATGCCTTTTTAATGACTTCAGCCTTCTTGAATTAGCTTGATGTACCATTAATGCATAAGAATTGCTTTTATTTTGGTTCATGATGTATTCATAATTGCACGCCTTCCCCTGGTTTATGTTCAGCCTTCTTTGACCCATTTAACTGCCTGCTACGCAGCTCTCTTATGTCACAGAGGAAGAGCAAATGCTCAGATATTTAGAGAAACTTTCACCATCAGTGTAACTTACATCAAGGGTTCTGAAAAAAGGTTTCAAACCTAATTTCATTTCGGTGTTGAGTCTCTTACTGTAGTCCAGCAGTTTCTGTTTGTGATGAGATCTACTGGTTAGTCACATCTGTATTGAAACTCCCAAATTCCTCGGTTTGTGGGGTTACTTCTGAAGCCAGTGTCACGGGCTTGCAGTCTGACCCACTTGCACGGGTGGCAGCAATACATGGAAAAGACTGTTTTTGTATATATGTCTGTTCCTAATGAGGCTTACTGGGAAGGGATTGCCACAGGTTCAGTGTTTGGAGCCCTGTTGTCAAGGTGCTGTCAGACAAACCAGATCCTGTGAAGGGGGAGCACTTGGCGGTATCTTGGTATCTTTGATCCAATTTAGCTGTCCCAGGTACCACAGGTTGTGTTGCTGCTGTTTTAAGAATGAAACATGAATTTGTTTGGGCCAGGGCTTGCTTCTCGGTAGGTTGGCATGTGCCCTAAGCAAGGGAGAAGGCGGAGGCTCCAAGGACCCATGCTGTTGTGCATGCAGTAGGATATAGGTTGCTGCATGGGTATTGAAATAATGCCCCAAAGGGTGATAAATCCATCAGTACTGAGGCAAGAATTAGTTACATTATGCCATACAGCCTGGAGTGGGCCAGCGTTGCCTGACGATCTGGACCTTTAGCTCTGGTGTTGTGCAGCCATGGGTTTTCTAGAGCATTTCCCTGCAAATCAAACTGATCTTGTGCTTATAAACGTTTCTCAGGTATTTTATTTCCAAATCTTTTATTTGGGATATTTTATTTCTGCAACCAATTAAAATTTCCATTGTTCAGTCTGCAGGCCTACCTTGAAGTATAAATTCTCCCTTATGGGATGGAAGATGACAGATGAATCCTTGTAGGCCTGGACTGCAGGGAGTGGCTGTCGCTTGCAGTCAGTATGAGCAAGTCAGTTTTTATAGATGTATTTTCATTAAGAAATGTTAATCAGTCTAATGGGAAGTAAATAAAGTCTTACTCCTATTACACTGACAGATTTTTGGGAAGAGGCAATATTCACTCTTACACTCGATATGGCCCTGAGGCTTCTTCAGTGTTGAAGTCGGGGCTGGAGCTGCGTGCACCCAAAGTGCTCTGCAGAGCTGGAGAGCAGGTCCTCTGGCTTCTGTAATTACTCTGATTTCAGCAACGTACAGCTGTGACCTTTCTGCAGAGCGCTTATGGCTGCAGCACGGCATCAGAAGTGACAGGCAGCTCTGATTACTCATTAGTTAGACTTGTCAAAGATGGGCTGTATCAGCCTGTTCAACTGGGATTTTTTTTTCCCCTATGCTGCAACAACACTGGGGAAAAAATCTTGTTGTTTTATGAGGTCCGGCTCTTCACAGCCCTGAAGAAGGCGGGCATACTGCTAATGCCCGGCTTGAAGAGCCCGTCCCAACCCGCCGTGGAGGTGCGTGAGGTTCCTGGATCAGCACCAACAGAAGCAGCAAGGCAAGGGGAAGCTTTGGAGGGTCGCAGGGAAGCAGCCAAGCCCAGGCCCTGTTGCGCTGCTGGTGGTGCCCCGGGCACATTCATTTCTGATATCAATGAGCAACATTTGTAGGCTTTTTCTCTTAAATTTGAATATCAGTGAAATTTAAACTCTTGGTGTTCAAACCAGGTCTCCAAATTTCAACTAATTTCAACTTCATGCCCTGTGGGATAATTTTTTTTCAGCATGTCTCGTGTGCTTAGTGATTTAAAAATGACCACAGCAGCAGCATGGGATTTGTTTAACCTTTCATGGAAATAGGACTTCAGGGTTCAGCAGTCCAAATCCAATGGAACAAGCCCTTCCTTTGCACAGGGATGTGCCCTGTCTGGTTTAGAGTTGCTTTCCAGGAACATACAGCTGCTGAGCACGGAGGCAGTAATAATTAAAAATACCACCATGTGGTATTCTGTCTCTTCCTATTTTGCATTACTTTGGGAAGGTGTAGCAAATACAAAACATTTTTTATGAACTCTATTTACAAAGTTTTCTTCTGAGCTTTGTATAACTGAATTGGAAGAGCCAAGGTTTCTCGTAAAGAAATGGTAACTTTGTGGTAAATAAATGGTCACTTCTGTGCGTGTTGTTTCCTCGTGCAACAGCATTGCACCTCGTGGTGCAGCCATTGTTGGGACTTGCGTGCGTTGTTTGCCTGGTGGCCTATTTTCACTCTTACTGCTCTGTCAGATTTCTCAAGTCTACACTTGGATGCAAGACTGAGTGGAGAGAATAAGAGAGAGCTGTTCCAGTGGCGTAACTGCATCCATTTTTCTCATTCTTGGAACTGAACAGTAGGATCAGGATGTATCGTCCAGGGTATGTCGCTTCAGAAGTACTTAAATTTGTACTGCTAATAAAAAAGTTCCAGAGAAGTTGAGTTTTTAGCTACAGGAAGCGTGTCATTCGCTGGTTATACGCAGCAAACAGTAACCTCTGAAGAACTTGTCATGTGCCTGATGTTATAGGGTTAGCTTCACGGCATGTTTGTTAACTCTTAATTTGAAAAATATGGAGTGAAGCATGTAGGCAAGTTAGCAGAAACCTGGAGCACTGTGATGATGCAGAGTTAGTGGTGTCATGGAGTCGGTGACAGCTCCTGCATTTTCTGAAGAGCAGAATAAGTGAAGGACTTGGTTCATCGCATGATAATTCTTCTCTAAACAGAGACAAGCATGTTGATATATTTCATTAGAATATGAAAGAATAAGGTTCTGTTACTGAAGAGTCAGGGTTGGTCGAGTAGTTTTATATGCTTTAATGCAAATATGAGAAGAAATTCAGGACAGGAAGCATGATGGTTGTTTGGTGGTCAGTTGCTTTTTATTGGCAACAGACCTGAGGGTGAGAGGCGTAAGCAGTGTGTTTTATAGGTTCATGTAAATTTTATTTGAGATATAAAACGATGTAAGCAGGTTCATGGAGTGTCTTGCAAACAGATCAGAGTTGTTTTCCGTTAACGCCAAAAGCTGACATGAATGCAAATTCTGGAAGAAGGAGAAAGTCTGAAAATTCCTCTTCTATTGCCTCTGCGTTTGCTGCAGCTGAGAGTTTCAAACTTTAGTTACTGCTGAATGTGTATGTGTCAGTGAAGTCTGTATTCCAGCAGTAGATTAAATTTAGTTGAGTGTGTTGATGTGGCATGTGCACTGCTCTGAAGGAACATGATCGCCCTTTCTCCAGAGGTACAGATGGTGTTCGGTTTTGTGAGCATATCTGAAGAAATGACAGCCTCTGCTCTCACTTGGGTCACTTCCCGTCCGATAGCGATCAGCTGCCGCTACTTTGAAATGCCAGGATTTGTAGCTGTAAGCCATTGCATACATGCATTGCAAGCCCCAAGGTGCTTCACCTGAGCGTGAGCTCCCTGCAGTGGCAGTTCTTGTGTTCTTTGTCACAGGTGGATCTTCTTCCTTGCTTGCATCCCTCTGATTTCTGAGAGGGGTGCCTGATCTGTGGACCAGGGGCTGCATTTTGAGGGGAGAGCGCTGTAGCACTGCTTTTGGGAATAGCACCGAACATCACCACAGCCCCATAGGACGCCTGGGAACAAAATCTGTGCTGCTCAGGGCAGAACGTGCCAGCTGTCGGAGCAAAGGCAGCAGGCAGCAGCAAGCCTGGGCAGTCTTGTGAGGACAGTTTCCAGAGAACAATTATTGCTAACAAATCACTATGTTTGTTATTTCTCCCATATAGCATACTGCAGCTCTTTCATCTGAGTTGTGAAACTAAAAAATCTGTCAAAATACTGGTAGGATGTTAACGTTGTCTGTCCCTTGTTAGGTATTTATTGTACTTAGTCACATTAATTAGGGAAAAACATTTTTTCCTCTTACAGCAAAGGGGTGATTTTGTCTGAGCTATCAAACATTTCAAACCTGTGTAATGAACATCCCTTTGTAGCCTTCTCTGTTGTGCAGCAGATGCTTTAAACTTCAAAGTTTGTTATTAGCATAGGTTGCTCTTCAAAAGCCTTCCTGAAAGGCATGGCAAACCATTCCCCTTCAGCTAATCCAAATGCATATGCAAATCCTCCTGAAACTTTTTCCTCTCTGGGCTCAGCACATGTGTACTCAGAATTTAAAAGCCTGAATGGCTGTAGGGGGGTGGTCTGTGTGTAGTGAGGCAGAAGGATGGCGGGCATCAGCCTTTCTGAGCTCCCTCCTGTGCCAGGAAGCTCCAGCACTGCTGCTGGATCCCAGTGACTCCAGCCCTCTCGCTGGGGCTAGCTCTGTTCGTGCTTGCGCACGCGGGCACGGCTGAAGCCAGCAGAGCCTCTCCTGAGGAAGATGGGAGATTTCTTTCTTCCTGCATTGGGTGAGGTGGGCACAGGCAGCTCGTGTCAGTAGGCACGAAGCAAACGTGGTGGGAAAACGGGGATTTGTTTGCATCTCTTGGAGCAGGAGTGCTGCGCGTCGTTTGGGACAGCTTTTATTATTGTCGTGGGCTGAGCACAGGAGGAACAAATTATTCTAAAGCTGGTATACAACTGAAAAATCAAACAGGGCTTAAACATCCAGATATAAGTTGTTTTCAGTCTCAGTATAGCAGCCCCCAAGGTTTGTGTGGTGCTTCCTGGCCTACGTTACGACTTGCATGCTGAAGATGGATTTCAGAGTTGCAAAACCATTTAGAATGCAGAGCTTCAAAACCCCCTGCCCATCTGCAGTTAACGAAGGAGCGTTATTGGCAGATGCTGAAGAAATATTTTTCCCATAGAAAATTGGATTTTGTGCATAAAACTTTTTAACATTAGTAAAGACAGGTCGTTGCTGGTTACAGGTCGTATGTGCAAGCTCCAGGAGAAGTAGTGTGCCAGTGATGCTTCTGTGGGTGATACTTCTGTATTTAAAAAAATCCTAATTGAGGAGTAAATCAGTGTTACTTCAGCATATACACAACTGACTTGCTCCCATCATTTATTCCCCTTCTGATGGCTGGTACGGTTGCTTGTGTCTTAGGCATCACAATTTACAGTCTTACATATAAATATACTTTTCTGTAAGCTGTGCAATAGTGTAACTAATGAGAAATATAGGGAATTTATAGCTCTTGGTGATTGATTGGGTAAGCATCTAGACATGAATTGAAATCTGAGGACTCCCAGCTCTCTTTCAGTTAAAAATAAATATATTATATGTATATATAGGATAAACAAAACTCTGCTACATGGGATCTTGAAAGTTCTTTTCATGTTTATGGAAAATACGGTTGTAATGGAGAGGTGGGAGGCTTGTAAGGTTTTTGTTTTAACAATTTGACAGTGCTTAAGTGGCTGTTGTGTAGCTGCCTGTAGGAACTGATTGATCTGTACAGATAGGAGCATCATTTTCTTCCTTATTTTCCAAATCTAAGCTTGATTTCAGTTTTCTCTCCTCAAAACATATCTTCGAGGGGGCTACACCTTTTGGCTGTAATTCAGGATGGAGAGCTGGCTGCAGTCAGCTGTGTTGTGGGCTTAGGGTCCCCCTCTCTGGTCAGCAGTGGGGCACGCAGCTCTCGCTGCCCTGTGAGGAATATCTGGATCAATGCCTGGCGTGAATCGCTGTTCCTGGTGCCACCGCACTGCTCGTCTCTGAAGAGACCGTAGCTTGCTGCTGTGCTGTCACTTTGTGAATGTACCACTCTTGCTGAGGCTTAGTCTTGGGAAAATGTCTAAATTTTCCCATTAAGTGCTTAGAAAGTAATAAAACTCAAGTCATTAGCCTTCACTCGTCAGGTCTGTATCAAGAGAAATGCTCTTCAGCGCAATAAATCTGATCGAGTGTTCGACGTTTATATCACTCGAATTCATCCTCTGGAAACGGACCTTTGAAGGTAAATTGCATTAAGTAGGGCAGTTTAAATTTTTAATACAACCTTATTGTAACTGTTAGCACATGATGAAAGTGCCAAGGGGGGGGCAAAGTGCAAAGGGATATGTTGTGAGATTTGTTACACGCTGTGCGATGCTCCCGCTCTGGATTACTGGTTTTGAGAGCTGGTTCTGCACAATAGCCACAAAACAACAGAAGTTAGTTTGTAGTGTAGAGTATATGGCTCTCTCTCTAGTTTTGGATTTGTGGAGGTCATTTTGATATGGGATTTTTTGATTTGAGAATTTAGCAGCAATCTTGGCAACAACATGCTTAACTGTATCAAAGCAGCAGGTTTAGGGCCAAGGGCAGTATTTTGCTGATAGGAGTGAGTGTGTCGGAGTGATGCCACCAGCTGAGGCGTGTTGTTTCGTCTTGTTTAGACCCTTGGTGGCTTGTTTTCAGGAGGATTTTTCTTCAGAGTGCAGGAACACTGCGGTATTTCTTGATCTTGATGGTGAGTGGCATACAGAACTCGTGCTTCAGAAGACACGGTGCGGGGGAGGCGTGATCCAGTGTTCAGGAGCCACCGAGACAATTTTGTCTGAAGATGCAGCACGCCTTGAGAACACTGAGAGGTGGTGGTGTCAAGGACAGGAGGCTGGAAATATTCTGCATGAGACACAATGCACCCAGAGCCTTGCAGTCGAAGCGTGCCTGCCTCCCCTGCTGTGAAGAACCCTTCCGCAGTACTCAGCTCGCCGTGTGGGCGCGGGCTGTGCCTAGCAGCAGTGCCAGGAGGGCAGGAGAGGGCAGGAATAGCTCGCTGTGGATTTCAGCCCACTGTTGCAAGCCTGAAGAGCTCCTCGGTTCTGGGGTGTTATGGAACAAGGTGCAGCTCAGAGCAATATCATCAGGGAGAGCGTGATTGGGTTGGAAATTGGGATAAAAAGAACAATTCAGCCTAGGAGGCAAAATGCTGGCGTTGGTTAAATACATGCATTACAACTTCTCTGCTTGTATGAATTGTGATATTAAAGACACCAGGGAGCAAAAGAGAACCGTTCTTAATGACAGAGCTGCCTCTGTGGGTTTTTTCAACTTCGTAGTGGCTGAAAATAAATTTTGAAGAGTGCAGGGAGGTGTCAACAGCTTACCACTGCGAAGTCGCGAGGATTCACTGGGGAAGCAGGTAGTACCTAGCGTAACAGAGCACGAGTGAGGCTGGATATCCTAATGCAAAATAAAATCAGGTGATTTTCTGCAACAGCAGTGAGCCATTAGCAGGATGCCAGAAAGACGGACAGGGTAGCTTGCGTTTGCAGTGCCCTTAAACTGCAAGTGTTTAGACTTTTACCCTCTCTTCCAGTGCCTGACGCAGTGTTGCCTTAATAAATCTTCAAGCCATATGCTTCTGCTTGCAACACAGTTTGTGTAGGGAGGAAAACTTAAGTTTATTTTTTAATTTCTTTACATGCCAGATGCTTTCCAGATTGTCTGGCAGATTTATTGGCATATTTGCTTACCTAATCTTGGGAGACGGTGATTTGCGTCAAAGTTGGAAATAACAGAGATGCAGTGTTAATCATAGTTACCTGTGTAAATAAAACAATATATTGGCATTGATTAGAGAGACTTAATGCTGAGTCTTATTTATAACTGTATTTTTATGCCTAGTAAAATAAGAGCAGTTATTCTTTTGGAGAGCTAGAGTGGAAGTGTGAATTCCAATGAAAGCATCACAAAAAAATCAAAGGTGGCATTAAAGGGCAGTTTCGTACTTAGTTTTAAGGGGAAGTCAATTTAAAATACTGTTGAAAAATGGGCACTAAACTAGGCCATTGTAGCTGAGCTTTATTATGAGCTGTGGTGAGCCTGAAACAAGGCTTTGGAGCGTAGAATCCATGTGGTCGTGTACACGTGCCCTGCTCACTTGTGTGATGAAATAGCCCCATCGTTCTGGGACAGTACTTGGGTCTGAGCTGCTACAGAATCATTTCAGTAGGGTGAAAGAGTTGTGTTACTTGGGGGCTATCAGCTGTATGAACCTGATGGAAGTGAAGAGTATGGGAGAAGCTTCAAAAGCAGTGAGCCCTAAAGATGTCGGATGACAAGTTGTCTTGTTGTTGAATCTGTAGAGAGAAACTCTTGTGACAAGTTACGTTCACGGAGAAATGTAACTGGGTATGTCAAACGTATTTTTTATCGTTTAAACAGAGGATCAGGTTGTTTTTCAGTCAGCCATGAGCACTCCAGCTTCAGCTGAAAGCTATTTTTTTTCCTCTAAGTGGAAGAAAATGCAGTGCACAGTTCTTACATTCGCCTCTTTTGCACGGTTGAGGTTTTAACTGAACCCAGTGTTTTCTTGTACTCGGACACAGTGAAAAATAACTAGCCTTGGACGGGATTTTATGGGAAACCAATTTTTATTTAAATTAGTGGTAATTCAAGAAGACTGTTTTCATCTCCTCTAAAGCCGTGCTGCTCTTCTAGCGGTAATAAATGAGAAGTAGCGCCAAATTTCACAGGTATTGTGTGCCTGGAGTCTTCCCTTTCATTCTGTGGAGCGCTCCTTAGTGAAAAGCAGCGTAAAAGGCGCAGCGGTAACTCCATTCATCGCCCTGGGGAAAGAGAGCCCTGACCAAGTGCTTGGTCCCGCTGGACGTTTTCCAGCACCCGTCTCGCATGCAGGGAGAGCAGCTCTCAGACGAGAGGTTTCCCTAAATGAACGCGTTGCGCAGCGCAGAGGTACCGTTGGATTTCGGTTTGGGGAGGTGCAGCCGGATGAGACAGCCTTGCCTTGTGTCTTGAACTTCTTGTGAGAGCGTTTTCTCCCCTCAGGCCTCTGGCTTCCTTGTCCTCGTCCCTGAATGAAGCTGCGCTAATGAGGTTTGAGAGACCCTGCTGCCCCTGCCGAAGCAGCCCGATGCTGCACGAGAAGTTGACATATGAACGGCCCTTTGAACCGCTGAAAGACAACTCTGTCAGATCAGTTACTCTGGCAACAGCGTTTCTAATGGTGATTAGCTCCCAAACGGCACACAATGAGGAGCTGGTTCATTATGGAGGCCTCGTTCCTGGTTTCGGGCCGAGGGGTGACCTGGTGTTCCCACCTCGCCTCGAGCCCTTCTCGCTTTGCACCCACGCTACTGCGAGCGGAGTAGGAAGGCTTTGTTTGGCTTCTGTGGAAAGCAGCGCAACTTTTCACTGCCCACAGCTAGCTTTGCTCTGTCAGAACGGGGCAGAGGTGCTTTGCATGCAGATGTGCAAGGCCGCGCGACCGCTGCGGAGCTGCGTGGTGGCTTGGAGCACCGCGCTTTCCTCCTGCCTAGTGCTGCCCTCCCTGCCGTCCAGATGAAAGCAGGGAAGGGAGCTGCGCACAAACGGGCGCTTGGCTTACCAAAAAGTGGCCTTGAGGTGGAAGTGGCAGGGGGTGGGAGGCTAGTTTTGCAGCAGGGAGCTGGGTCCGGCAGGGAGGAAGAGGCATTCGTGTCAGGAGCTTTCCATCCCAACTTGAACATGTCATTCATCTTGCAGTTGAGGAATTTCACGTGGCTTTTGATTAACAGGACCTTAAAGCAAAATAGATTTCCTCGTCATTCTAGTTTGTGGAATTAAATCTGCGCCTACAACAAAGAGCCATCAATCTTCCCCAGAGACCAAATATTTGCGAAACATCAGTTCTCCTGGTTTGTAGCTCTAAATATGTTTGGCATGTCCCTGTTTATTTGCAGAAGAGTTCCTGACTTTGCAAATAAACTTTATTTGCACAGAGCCGCAGAGCCACTCGGTTGCCTAAACTGCTTTGTTGCTGCTGCTGTTTGGACATGAATATTCCTGCTTGTGGCTCTATCCTGATCTTGGAACAGATTCTCACAAGTCCAGTGTGAACCTGGATGTGTTGGTTTAAGGGTTTTAAGGTCCTAGTGTTGAGTGGCTAATGGGTTGTCACTGGGATGTAATAACAGAAGCAGGCCCGGAGGCTGGACAGACAGTAAGCTGCTCTCTGGATCTGGTGTTCTTATCATTAATGGTGCGTTTCTCTTTTGCTGCACAACCATTTAACTGTGTGTTTTTCCTCCCTAACTACTGTGTCTGAAGATCTCAGCAGCAGGAGTTAGCAGGTCTGTGGGGTTTTTAGTGCCAGCCATTTTAAGTTTTGTGTATTTCAGGGCTTTTTTCTCTAGAACAGAAGGCGTAGAAAATGTGATTTTGCAGCAGCACTGCTGAGGAGATATATGCTGAACCCCTTTTATTGACTTCTGATAGGCAAGATTTAGGTTTCATCTCTCCTCTCAAGGCAGCTTTAGAAAGAGCACAGTAGGTCTTTCGGCAGTCCGGCGATCGCCGCGCAGATGATCAGTCGCAGCTTTCATACGTCGCAAACTTTGAAGGGTCAGGGTACTCCTTTAGCTACTTCAGAGGCTCGTATCCCCTTAATATCCAAGGGCAAGTAGCCCCCAGCACTTGAATATTGCATGCAGTCTAATTATGGAGTGAGGGCTCCAGGACCGCAGGGGAGGGCGGGTCGCCTGGTGAAGGAGGGGGGAGGCGGAAGGACCCCGCTCCTCGCCGAAAGGGAGGAGGAATTGGGAAGGTTTGGCAGCTCAGGTGGGGATTTCCATTAGGGGGCGTGTTCGTCTCTGTAATAGAGGGAAGGGTTGTGAAATGTGAGGATAGGAATGGTCTTAAAACCCGATTTTAAGAAGGTAACATCGGATCTGCTGCCGTAACTTCACCATTTTTACGGTGCACAGGCTAATTGCCCCTTTGTGCTGCTCTGTTGCCTTTGGAGTAGGGTTTCCAGCTGCTTTGTGGGTTACTCTTCACATCTGTAGCTATATGCTAATCTATATGTCTATAATTATAGCATTTTGCTTTTTTCAAAATTTTGGCTTGACTGCTGAGCTCGTCTCTTTCCTTTGTGGTTGTGTTTACAACCTGCACAGCTGGGTGTCCTGTCTTCCTCCTCTGAGAAGCAGGAACGCCCCTTCGCAGCCAAAATCTCTCTTCAGATGGCTCTGAAAGGAGCTAATAAAAAAGGTGCCTGCTTCAGTAGCACTTCAGCTAGCGCTTCAGTAACCCGTCTGAGTAGGTGAGCTCAGGCTGCCTCGGTGTTTTTTGGTGACTGGGCATGACCGCGTTACGTCTGTTCAATGTGGTGCTGCAACCGCCTGCGTTCAGGCTGAAGGACGGAGGTAAATACTTTCCTTGTCTAACTACCTCTCCCACGTGGTAGCGGAAGGTTTGGCTAAGAAGGTAGCATTGGTTCGTGTGTGGTTTTGATTCACTTTTGGTCTTAATTTAGGTCTCTACCGCATACGATGAAGACAAATCCGTGTGCATATGTTGAAATCTGACCTCAGGTTTGCTTTCTGCACTCACTAATGTGGTCTAAAATATTTTAATGTGTGGCTTTCCAGGCTCCAGATCAATAAGCCAATGGTTCTGAAATGACAGAGTGCTGCGATATTCCTCTGTAATTTAAACATGATTAGCTGATGAAGGTTATGATCAATATGGCAGGGGAAAATAAATTAATTGATATCATCCTTTCAGGATGATAAGGGGCCTATTGGAGGTGCAATGTAACTAATGAAGCTGCTTCTTCATCTATACAAGCCATTTTTTACACAATATATTCTCGCTAAATCATGGTTATGCCATCATTCATTTGCATGAAAAACATAAGCCACAGATCAGTTGGTTATTATAATTGCATTGGAGAAGAAATCGTGTGCTTACACTGCTAAACAGTGCCTCTGCCTGTGTTACCGTGTATTGAGGAAAAATAATCGTGGAATTTACATAATTATCTTTTTTTATATTCTCTGAATAATGCAGATTCAAAACTGTGAGTTTAATCACAGCGGGTTTCTAGGCAGCTTCTTAAGTAGATGCCAAAAGCCATTGCAGTTCTGGTGTGGTGGAGGCAGAGCCAGTGACTGTGGCCTCCTTTGCAGAATGTGGCTGCAGTTTCAGCCATCTGGGTTTCGGAGGCATGAACAAGTGTTAAGGTGATCCAACAGCAGTCTGTAAGCTGGGTGGGGTTTGGAAGGTGGGGTTTGCAGTAGTTCAGACTTCTGGGTTACAGAATCCTGTGGTGCCGAGTGTCTGCTGTCCACTGGGAGCAAAAGGGGCTGCCCAGATCTCTGCCGCTTCCCTTTGTCCCTGTGGAATCTTTTAGGTTACACAAACTTGGTACAGTGCATCGCTTTTTGAAGATCTTGGTGTACAGGGAATAGCAATTAGCAGGATTTTTGAGGAACTGCTACACTAGTCTGTTTCTGAAGAAGGAAATGTAATTTTCTTTTGAATTTGTGACCCAAAAAGGCGTGCAAGAAGTGCAGTGTAAGGACTTGAGTTTTAACTGTTCATTACCTCAAAGGAGCATTTAGGTCTGAACTAGGCCTCAAGAGCAGAAGTAACTGAAATTCCAGAGTAGCTGAAATAGTTTGACTTTCTTAAATCGAAAAATTACAGGAGAGGTATGGAGGCTGCTGCATTTCAGATGGCTTCTGGTTCTTTTTTTTTTTCCTTTTTTAACCAGTCTGCTAACCTGCAGATGGAAATATTAATGAAGTCACCATTTGGTAAATGCTGCCTTCCTTTAGCCGCAAGGACAAAGCCCCAAAAAAAAGAGAAGAAAACATGTTGCCACGAGCTTTGCACCTTGTGGACTTGCAGCATTGCATTTGTGGGGAAAAAAGTGAGCGTACTTTTGAGTGTGAATTCCTGGTGTTATCTTTTGTAACTTGCACGCCTGAATTCTCCCCTTCTGCTTCAGTGCTGCAGGTTTGGTGGCGCTTACCTGGGGGGCTGATGGTTGTGGGGTAACTCCATCCATGTGTGGAGCATGTTGTAGGAAACCAGCATCTGTCGTCTTAATTGGATGAGTTGCCCTCAGGTTTCGGAGCAGCCTTTGGCAGTGCAAGAACTGCTTAGTAGCGATGCCCTGTTTTGCGTTTTTTGAGTGTTCTGCATGTTTTTGACTTACCCCTGTTTCTCTGTATCTTACCTGTCTGTATGCTTTGTTTTCCAGTTGCTCAGAAGATCGTTGCGACAAGGAAGAAGCAGCAGCTCTCGATTGGACCCTGCAAGTCCCTGCCAAACTCGCCGAGCCACTCATCCGTGTGTTCTGCCCAGGTGTCTGCTGTACATATCAGCCAGGTACAGGCTAAAATCAGTTCTTGCCTTAAAAATGAGCCAACAGGTTGCTTTTCATCTAGTGTGTTTAATGCCATTGCTCCTTTTCCTGCTTGATAGGTAGCTGGCATGTTTTGAAAGCTACCAGCGATCTGTAGTTTAAAGCAGTGTTTTTAATTGTCTTGACTTGGCTTCAAGAAGCTGCTGTGGTGAGTTGGTTGGGCTTTAAACCATTTTTGATCGGGCCGATTATGCCCAGCAGCCTGCGGATCTGAGTAGAGCAATTGTTACAGTAGCAGGGCTTGCTGTAGGGCTTTTTCAAATCACTTCACAATGTTTTTGGTTATTGTTCTCATTCAGTTGTGTGAGCAATAATGTCTGGTGTATCTCGCTGGTTGGCACGCTAGAATTTCGCTTGTGCTACCACTGTGTGTAGTTTTAATTGCCTGTCTCTGTTACGCTCTATCAAAATGATTCCCTCTAACGGCCTGGTGGTAGATACTGCTAACGACTTGGAGATACTAGCTGCAAAAAATGAAACAAAATGCTGCCTTTATTTACAGCAGGAGAATCCGGTGGCTTTGGTGCCATAGATACAGTATTTCTGGAAACATTTGGCTAATACCAGCACTTTTAACGTGCACCAATTTAACCCGTATATATTAATACTCACTTCTCTGTTTCCCTCGTGATATCCTCCCTCAGTATCTTTCTCTGTTGTCAAGCGTTAACCTGTGTGTACACTCCGTGTGGGTACCTGTAAGCTCCGCTGTTGGTATCCGAGACCTCTGCAGCCAGGAGAGCCATGCTGCCACTGTGCTCTCTCACTCTTGGTAGCTGGATTTACAAGGCCAGCACTCAGGTCCTTCCAGTCTGTGGCCAGCACTGCGGCCTGGTGTCCTGATTCTCACTGGAGCAGTTGGAAATGTCTGGTACCCACCAGCTCTCCTGGTAGATTTTCAAGTCTGAATTCAATAGTGTAAGCCAAATACGTCTTCCAAGGTTATGCAGCAGTCTTGAGCAACCCATTCAATGTGTTGTTCTAGCCATGGGCCCTTCTCCCACCCTGTCTGCTTCCTGTCTAACGCAGTGTAGTGAAGAATTGTTCCATCTTTGTGGGAAAGTTATTTCTGTCTCTCCTTTGACATGTCAGTGTCTTCTGGAAGCACTCTGTTTGGATGTGTACCGCAGGATGAAGATTCTGGTTCTGCTGTGCTCACGGTAACTGGTCTCCTTTTGTGCCTCAGAAAATTCAACAGCTGAGTTAACTCTACAGATGTGGATGCCAACCTAGTCTTAGAGTTCTTTGGAAGTAACGAGCTCAAGAGGAACTTCCGTTGTTACTTCCGTAAGAGATGGGAGAACTTCTCCCATTTCTTGATGCACGTGACATTCAGAATGTTTCCTCAGCCACTTCATTTCTGGCCAGCTCATTGCCAGAAGCACTTGGAAGCAGCCCACTGTGTGAAATGCTTTTCTCCTGGTCAGATTCCTCTGGATGCTTGTAGAAGTTCATACTCTCAGGGCAAGACGAATTACGCTGCTTGTAGGGGTTGTCTTCGGTAATGAGACCCAGTTTGGTGGTGAAAAAGGAAAGTTGCTGTAACGGGAATGTGGAGAATGAATGGCACCATTTCCAGCAGCAATCTCATTCTTGGATCCAACGAGGACCCCTTTCACCCTGCTGATGGCTGTGTTGCTGACAGGTGAGGCTTTGTACAACACAGAGTTAGCCAGGTGCGTCTCTGCCCTGCATGTCCTTAGAGCAGTTGAGGTCACCCTTCTCGCTGCTAACGCCGGTTTGATTGACAACTTTGGCTCTCACCAGTCTCCCACTCAAGTGCAGTTTGGATGCCAGCAGCGAATACCAAACTCTAGACAAGTATGTCACCTACAAAGCGAACTTCTTGCCAGGGACAAGAGCTGTTTGGGAAAACGTAACTTGCATTCTGCACAGGAGCTGAGGTCTTCAGCAGCAGTGGTTACACAGATGACCGCAGATAAAATGAGATGTTTTTCCCTCTCTGGCTGGATTACTTCAGTGATCTAAAAAGCAATGCTTTGGAAAAAAATACAGCATCACCCTCTCTGGGCTAGCTCTTAGCATGTCTTGGGGAAAATTCTAAGGCTTAATTCACACAAGTGCTTCTCTACTTAATAGTTTCCATTTTCAGACGGTGAAAGACTTGTTTGTGTGTTTGGATGCGTTTCATATTTTGCACACTCAAATAAAGAATATCTGCACACATAAACAGTAATGTAGTGTATATTCCTCTTCATTCATGTGCACAGTGCACGTCCTTAGGGAAGGGCATTCTCCAGGGTGCCAGTGTTAAATTTCAGTGCATCTGCTGGTGTACTTGTCCCTTCTTTCAGTATCCTCACAAGACCTTATTAGTTTTTAAGTCTGTTTTATCCTTCGTTTTTTAAGGTCTCTTTATATTTCATGTCCAGCCTTGATCTTCCTGTAGTTCAGGAAACAGTTGCTGCAACTGTAGTATCGAAGCCTGTTGTCACATTTTGTTAATTAAAAGTTGTGAGTAGTTTCACTGAGATGGCTTTGATTGGGTGTGCCAGCTCACTTTAGCCAAGTTGTCTTAAGATTCTCTTCAGATTTGTCCGATCAGATCTGTCAATCTTTCCTTTTGGTAACGAGAAAACGCATAAAGCTCCTTAGGTGGACAGTTTCTCATCTGTCCCAGAGGTTTGAGGTTGAATTGTCTGTATTACCTCCCCATATCTGGTGTTACTGTGGAGGACTAGACACGCTGAAATCTCAGGGGTCATTTGTCTGGGCTGAGGTTTGAAACACAGCGTAAAATTTGTATTCCACGGCAACACAGTCAAAGCTTCCTCGTTTTGCTGAGGCAAAGACTAAACGGTTTCATCTTCAGTCCATCTTTGAATGTGTGCTTGTGTATGGCCAAAATCCCTTGAAGAAATTGGACTCCCACCTATAGTGTTGTCAGATGAAAGACTGAGATAATGGGGCTTTCAGGAACAACACCGTACGCAAGTGGGCAAAGAAAAAATGTCCCAACTAGAGGATTTTCTATGACGCATCTGTATTTCTGCAGAAATAGACTTTTCCCTGCTTTCCGCAAGAACAGAAGGTGCAGAAAGAGGATGTGTTCTGCCGCAGAGTGTGTAATCTCTGCTTTTGATCAAGGTTTGCTCTCTTCCAACTGCTTCTAGGCTCCCTGAAGCTCTGGCAATCTTGTCTGTGTTAGAAGTAGTACCTGCTGCCTTCATTTTCTCCTCAAGCAGTGGTTAGAGATGATTTTTCTTGGAGGGTGTCCCGTTAAATCCAGCAAGCAGAAAAACCTGATGTGCCTGATGTCTCAGGTATCTTCATGTTTTGAGAGCAGCTCAGTGGAAAAACTTGGCTGAAAAGGTAACGTTGAGGTGGGCAATGTCCCTGTGGGCATTAGAGCGCATACCTGACAGGTATGATTGCCACGAGTTTGGCCAGTTTGTCTGCAGTTAGCAAATGAGTTCATATTTGAGATACGTTGGGTTACGTGTGCTGTAAGGAGGGGATAGTTCTTCAGATCCACCGACTAGACTGTGGTGGCTTTGGATGCTAAGTTCTGTGAATTGTGTTTATTTGCCTTGTGTCCTAAACTCGGTTATTCTAGTGAGCTTGTTATTAAATGCTTGCATACGGATTGCAGCTGCTCTCCAAAATCCTAATGTGCAAGGTCACTGGTGTCTTATTTGGTGCAAACAGCCTGACAGAGACCACTCACTTGGTTTCTTTCTGTGTTTTGGGCTCGGCTGTTACTAAGGGTATGCTTCCCAAGTGCTTGTCTGGTTGCATTTTCAGTGCTTCTGTCTGCAGGCTGTAACTTGGAACTCATGTCAGAGGTTGTTCTGGTCAAACTCATTCTCTGTATTCAGCTGTTCCAGAGCAGCCATGTGGTTTTATTTGTTTGCTGATTGTTGGCGGTCTTGGTAGGAGCTGGAGCTTCCTCAGTGTTCATAGTCATGCTTTTATTCTCGGGAAGCCTTGAATTTTTCTATTTTTAAGTCTCTTATTGAAACAGTTTTTCTCCAGACTGTGGATATGACTTGTTATATTTTGAAGCCACTTGAGAATTCTGTTTACAAAGGGCAGTGCAGGTAGGTGCGTGTGAAGAGAGATGTTGCCAGCAGGACTTCTTTCATAGGAGGAGCCTGCTTAGGAACATCTGTTCTGGGGGACTGGAATGCCTGACATGCATGTACTATCTCTGAGGGTTTACTCCTGGAAAACAAAGCACTTGAAAATCCATGAGACGGTGTGTCAGTGCAATAAGTATAAAATGATCCTCTGAGATGACAAAAAGGTAAAATTTTCAGAGATCCTCGTGCAGGAGCCCATGGTGCCGCAGGGGGACGTGGCCTGAAGGAGCCCCTGCAGGAGCAGGCCCCGGGCCGGGGCTGCAGCCTGAGGAGAGGAGCCCGCGGTGGGGCAGAGGCCTGGGGGAGCTGCCGTCCATGGGGCTTTGTGCTGGGGCAGCTCCTGCAGGGTGGGCCCCGTGGGACGGAGCTGTGTTGGAGCAGGGCTTGGAGAGCTGCAGCCTGTGGCTGCAAGATCAGCTGGAGAAGGACGGCACCCCTAGAAGGGACCCTGCGTGGGGCAGCGGCAGGGAGTGACCATGGAGGAGCGGCAGCGACCAAGTGTTAAGGACTAGCTGCAGCCCCCATTACCCTGCATTGCTCTTGGGGATGAGGTGGGAGAGGGTGGGCAGGAGGAAGGTTTTAGGTTTTTCTTTGGGTTCCCAGTGCTGCAGTCCGTTAGCCACAGGCAGTAAACCACACGAATCTCCCCACGCTGAGTCTGTTTTGCCCTTGATGGTAACTGATGAGGCATCTCCCTGGCCTTCTCTCAGCCCATAAGGTTTTTCCATTGTATTTTCTCCTCCTGTTCTTTTGAGGATGGGGAGTAAGAGCATGGCGTGGTGGTGCTGAGCTGCCCATCATTGTTAAACCACCACAGCTACCTATTTTGAGTTAACACAGAAGTGGAGATGCATAATTGTCAAGCTGATCAATATTACGAAGCAGATCATAGCTACATCACTTTATTTTCAGCCGCTTGCAGTTCAAATCCTGTCATCAGTGTTCAGTATTTTAGTCCTTCCTCCTTGCTGTTTTCCCGTTCTTTCTGTATAAGAGACTGTTAAATTCTTTGAGGCATAATCTTAGTGGGATCATTCTTCTTTTCCACCATCTTCATTGCTAATTGTCATCTTTTTTTCCCCTCTCCTGTTGAGCCTTTCAGCTGCATGGTTTTCATCTTAACCGTGTTCAGCACCTTCAGTTCCTGTTACCGGTTGCTTGCTTAGATTTCCTTCTCCCTTATTCCACCGCCCCCAGTTTGGTTCTGTCATGGCAGAGCGGACAATGGGTCCTCACCACTCTGGTCCCAAATCCGTTTCTTTAGACCAGCACCTTTGCTCTCCTTCTTTAGTGCTGTTTTTTAATTGCTGACTTTGCGGTGTTCTCCTCGTAGAGCTTCCTCTGTCAGCCACAGTCCTTCCTGTGTTTCTTTGGAGGGGCAGCCTCTGACTTCAGCAGATTTGGTGCGTCTGTTCCTGCAGGTTATTTACTGTCCTGTCCATTTGGTGTGTTACTTGCTGCCTCAGCATGATGCCTTAGAGAAAAGGAAAGTTAACCTGGGGTAAATTGAGGTCAATTCTTCCCACGTAGTCCTGCTCATCATTCGCTGTTAGGACACTAAAAATGATCATTCCAGCTCTTACTCTTGCATCATCTTTGTTTTGTTCACTTGAGCCATTTCCAAATTCTGCTGGTTACTTCCTCTCTGTACTTGCAAATGTAGGAAAAACTCTGGTCAAGATCCTCTGTTTCCAGAACCCCAGCCTCTGGCTTCCACCCTTCTCCGCCGCAGTCAGAAGGAAGGGAAGGTGAAATTTCACATCCTTTTCTTAATACTCAGAGGGGAAAGTGGACGATTTTCTCCATCAAAAAGTTTGTTTCATGGATTGTAAATCCCATCCTCTCACACGCCTGGTGAGGAACATGTCTACAGAGAAACAGTGACCTTCAGAGGTGATGTTTCTGGACTTCTGGCTGTATTGATTGTTCCTGTAGTCCAAGTGTGAGCTTCCTGACTCAGACTTGGGCCTCTTCATTTGTACCCTTTTCTTTTGAAAAGAAAAAAAAAAGGAAAAAAGCACTTGAAATCACTAAAAGAAACTTTGTCTGGAGGATGTAAAGAAGTGCTGTGTCCCGCTTGCCTCTCATTTTGAGAACATTGTGATGGCTCGCCTCCGCGTGCAGCTTGAGGTCCTGGTCCTTGCACTGACCTCTCGGGTCAGTGCCACTGCCTCCCACGCAGGGCATGCAGCTCCGTGTGTCACTGGAGAAAGGTAGTGCTGAAGAGGAAACACTGGAGTGACTTCTTCTCCTATTAAGCAACTTCACCTGGTGAATTCCTAGCTATAGCAATTAAAATGAGTTGCCTGAAGTGGCACGGGAAAACCCTGTTCCTCAGACATCCCAAAGTACTCTGTGTTACTCTCTATCCTCGCTTAGAGGAAGCTTGCACTGTTTCAGAGATGTTCTTTCACCCTCTCATGAGCGTCGCAGACCTTTATTTCCCCCTCATGAGCTACCTGTGAGCTGTTGTCCAGGACCTCTGCACGCTGCTGCTCTTCCATGAGCTGCTCTTCAAAAGCCTGCCGGATTTTCCTTCTTCCCCTTGCCTCAGCCCCCGCTCAGCGTGCACAGCATAACCCAGGGGCTGTACTTGTACCTGATAGGAAAGACTCTGTACTTTTCTCTTCATGGATTACCTCTGCACCCCTTTTCATGATATTTTTAATACTCAGTTTTTATGTCTAATTAAAAAAAATAATAATAATCCAAACTTTAATCACCTTTTGGTAGTTTCCAGTCTGTTTCCCTCACCTTTCTGCTGTTAGTCACTTATGGCATCAATTCACTAACTGTTTTACAGGCTTTCTCAGTGACTGCCTTATTTCTTAGGAGACTGTGATGTAACTTTACCTTTTTGGCTACTTTGATTAAATTGGAATGTCTTCTAAGCTCTGTATCCCTGTGCCAACAGTTTTCATGGCTTCAGCAAATGTCTTAGCACTACCTATTACTATAGTAACCATTTTACAACACTGATTTTTTTTTTTTCCATTTCCCTGATTAGCTCTCAGTGGACTGATGATTCCAGACTAGGATTAAGTCCAGCCATGCACTAGATATTTTTTTCTAGGTTTGAGGCAGAGTTTAATGTACTGATTTTGAAGAAGGAAAATAAAATTTAAAATCTTCCCCCAGTGTTCTGCCTACTCTAACACTAATAATGACATTGGTTGTATCCAGCTAGGGGGTGTATTGTGTAGAATGACAATGTGCCTGCTGCATCAGCAGGAATACCTAAGTTTTTGAAAAATAAGGGCATGGAAAAATTATTTAAAGGCTTGGCATGGAAATGTGTGGAAAAGTGGCAGTGGGGCAGGCCCGCTGTGTTCCTGAGCTTAGGCTGCTGTTCTGAGGACTAAATAAGGTACAGCTGTGGATTGCAATTTCGTGAAAGCAGTGTATCACTGTTTAAAACTAACTTTAATCCTTGCAGACCAGTAATGGAGGAGGGAGTTTAAGTGATTATTCCTCCTCTGTCCCATCAACTCCAAGCACCAGCCAGAAGGAGCTGCGGATTGATGTTCCTCCCACTGCCAACACACCAACTCCTGTCCGTAAACAGTCCAAGCGCCGATCCAACCTCTTCACGGTGAGTGAGCCAAGGAAGAGCCTGTTGCTGTGTTTCTCGTAGTGCTCTGTGGTGATGGCCCGAACTTCAGCCCGGTTGAGTTGAGCTGGTCTAATCCAGACAGGAGTGGTGAGATGGATCTGTAGGCCTGGAAACAAAAGCACCTTAGGGTTACAGCGGGGCTGTTGTCTGCGAGGATGTAAACAGAAACTAAGTGCAGTGGAGGTGCCATACTGGGAATTGCAGTGGATGAATTCTGGAGCCTTTTTCTCACTTTGATTCTGAGATCTGTCCAGGCAGATCTCAGTGGCAGCCTTCCCACTTGCAGTAACCAAACACAAAGCTGGGCCTCTGCCCTAAGTCTTGCCCTTGCACCGCACAATGCTGCTGACTCAGGGCTTCCTCGCGAGGTACCCAGTGCTCATAGAGAGGTCTCAGTGTTTGCCGTGGGATTTTCACGGGCTCCTGGACAGTAACTACCCCATGCTGCTATTGTCACTGTATGATCTCAGTTCACTTTTCTTTTCCAGTGTTAAAAGATATGGAGAAGAAAATTACTTTTTTCTTCCCAGTCTCCAGTCTACCTGGGTTTTGCTTCACTGAGAGGCAAAAAAAAAAAAGTACTAAATAGAAAATTTGACTCGTCCACTCATTGCTGTGCACAAGTGCTTGGGAATTAAGAACTTCAGACTCCTACAAAGTAATTAACATGATGCATTTTTTATTTAGGTGGTGTGAGCCTCCCCCCAAAAAATGCAAAAGTGAGTGTCAGAGGAAAACTTGTTGAATTTTTACCCTGACATTTTATAGCAATCCTGTGGATTTCCCTGCTGCTGGCGGGAATACTCACCCGTATTGAGGAGTTCTCATGAGTTATTAGCTCCACTAGATGTCAGTGTCATCCTAGAAACTGGGAGCAGAGTCATGGATCTGAAAATAGCGCCGAGGCCACGCCAGCATCTGTCAGAAGCGCTGGCCGACCATTTCCTGTCTCAAGTATGCATAAAACACCATGAGGGCTGTTTAGATGCTGTTGACATTTGGAAAACTGGGGGTGATTGATACTGGAGTAGGTGTAAATTTGAGAGAGTGAATAAAGAGAAACGTACACATCTGCAGTCCAGGAAAGGGTCTGAGAAGAATATGAAATGAGCTGCGTGTGCTGCAAGCAGACTGAGCAGAGCCCGCCTTGCCCTGGCTCATAGCGTGGGGAGAAACAGATTTCCTGGTACGTTGACAGTTGTCTGGATGTCAAATGACTGGAGAAAAATTGGGGGCAAAACAGGTGCTGTGGGGAAAAAAAATTGAGTCTTTTCAGAATTACTTCTGCCTATTAAGATCTGGTCGTATTGAGTGCTCTGTGATGAGCTACCCTGTGATCCCTGTCCTGAAGTATTTTAGTGCTGACCCTGCTGTGACATGGGTTTCATGCCTCTCTACCTGGAATTACCTAAATGAACAAACAGATGAGCAGTATTTCCTGTCTGGTTATGAACAAAACGTGAAACCAAAAATACTTGTTAGCTGTGTTTATTTTGCTGTGCTGCTTTCCCAGGCTGTGCTTACCACTAGTACCGCTTGCATTCGGTTGATTGCAGACTGACCCTTGTCATGTAGCATGGGCGATCGGTTTAGTTTCCTCCCTGAAGATCTTTCAGGGTTGGAAGGAAATTGGGTGAAGCAGAAAGCAGATGTGATTTTCCTTAAATGCCTAGCAGCTTTTGATTTGGAATAGGATCGAGAATTTTCAACACGTTCTTGTTTAAGCGCATCATAAGCGCTCTCTGATCTTTTTGACTTTGCTGGATATTAGTATTTTCTATCAAGCTATCATTGCAAGAGCTGACTCTGTTTAGACTTTGAAATAGATCAAATAAAGCAGAAGGGTAAATGTCCCTATTTGTGCAGCGCACAAAACAAAGGACAAGTAAATTGTAACGTGTAGCGCAGCTGAGGATTCGCAGTCCAGCAGCGCGCTGGGTGTAGCTACTTGTCGGATCACACGTGGCCTGAATGAACTCCAGGTCCAGGAAGATGCATCTCTTTCCCTGTAGCCAAGATTACCCGTCCTGTGCATTGCAGGTTTGCAAGCTTGACTTGGTTTAAAAAAACAACCGAAAAAAACCCAGCCCCTCAGTGTGTTAGAGATGTGAAGTTCTGAATGGAATTACTTGGTGTAAAGCCAGTATGGTTTAGAGTCTGTTCTTGTATCGCTATTCTTCCATTTCATCTCATATTGTTGTAGATAGATACAAAAGCATGGAGGAGTGGGGTATCTCTCTATTTGACTACACAGTTTTGTTTCTATAAACAGCGGAGCCTGGTGGAATTCTCCCCTTGAGAACTGTATGTCTTGGGAGGTTAGAACGGGGTTTGCCTAGCCTGCATTCTGAGATCTCTATGCTTCCAGCACTTGACAATATTTGGCATACAGCTATTTCCCTTCTGTCTACATCGTGTTCTTTGCTGATGCGGTCACCTTTATGGAACAGAAGATGTGATTTAAAAAATGAATCAGTGCACAGTGTGTTTAGTTTGCTTTTCAGAGACGGGATTCTTTCTTTCATAAAGTCAAATAAAAAGAAACATTCAAGTTGACAACTTCCCTCCCAAGGATTTGGCTACCTCCATTGAGGTCCTTTAACACGTCACTTGCGGCCGCTCTGCCCTATTGAAGGGTTGTTTTGTGCTTTACCATGGGGCAGTGGCACTTTCAAAGTCAGAAATCTGTCTTGAAGGAAGAGGAACAATAGTTATCTTGAACATTGGATTTCACCCCTCCCACTTGTTTTGCTTTCTTTCATTTGTTCTTTGTTTAATTCCCTGCCATGTCATTCCATTGCCCCTAACCATAGTAACTAGTGATAGCAGCCTGCTCCCGGCAGAGCCGGGAAAAGCGCAGCTTCCCTGCTGGGTAAATGTGTTGCTCTGGACGCTGCTACTTGAAGTCTTCCTCCGCGGGCTTTTCCCCTCCCCTTCCCTCCCCTCGCCCCTAAAGCAGCTGCTTGGGGCATTTTCCTCCTTCCCCCTTGCTGCTGAATGGGAGAACGCGGAAAATGGGTACAAACTGCCGGCGGTTCCGACCGCCCTCCCGATGTCGGTGCCTCTCGAACATGCCCTTAGTGCCCGAAATCGAGCCTGGTGTCGTGGATTGTTCTGGTTTTCATTAACTTCCCATTGTGGTGCTGGACGGGGCAAATGCACTCGTTTCATATATCATCTGTGATTTGAAAAGCACGTGAAAATGTTTTCCCGTTTTCAATATTGTGTGAGTAATGTTCCTATTGAAAAGTAATGGGGTGAAGTTGTCACTTGTCAGATCGGTTATTAAGGAGGATGACTCTCAGCTCTTCCTTTTTTTTTTTTTTTTTTAAATAAATCTGTCAAAATG
>VXAV01011917.1:0-11807 GCA_013399715.1 Alectura lathami
ACCCGCACCGGGCAGGGCGACGGGCCGCGCGCCGGGAGCCGCGGTGGAGCTGGCGGCAGCGCGGGGTGCTCTGCGCTTGTGTCTCCGCAGGAAGCACACCGGAGAGAAGCCGTTCGAGTGTTCCAAGTGTGGTAAATGTTACTTCAGAAAGGAGAATCTCCTGGAGCACGAGGCCAGGAACTGCATGAGCCGAGCGGAGCAGGTATGCCCGTGCAGACACTGCCGGCCTCCTCGGGAGGTGGGAGGTGGCTGCAGCTGGAGCAGGTGCTGTTCTGCAGAAGCAGAATTTGGGGCTCTCTCCAGCTGCAGGTCGCTCCTCGCTTCCCAGCAGAGCCCCACCTTACTGCTGCTGCGCAGCACGCGCCGTCCCCCAGAGCATGACGAAAGTCTGCGCTGGGTGCGGGTGGCAGGCGCGGGCGCTCCTCTCCGCGGCACGCTGGCACAGCGCTTGCTGATTTTGCAGGGTTGTTGTTTTGTTGTTTTGGAAGCACACGACAGCACTCTTTGTACTGGCACTCGGTTTTTGCAGTGCAGGTGAAGCAGGTGACCCGGGCACAGCACCCAAACGGCAGGTGCCGGCCTGGCTGCTGGCTTCGTGCCCGACTCCCGGCTTCATTCTCCCCCGGCTGGTGCGGAAGCCGACGCCTTCCCTTTCTCCTGCAGGTTTTCACGTGCTCGGTCTGCCAGGAGGTGTTTAAGAGGCGGATGGAGCTGCGGCTGCACATGGTGTCGCACACGGGGGAGATGCCCTACAAGGTCAGCGGTGCATCCCGTGAGGGACGGGGCGGGCGTGCCCTTCTGCTCTGGGGAGCCCGGCCCTGCCCCGCAGGTGCTGCGCCGGCCGTGGTGGTGGCAGTGAGCCCGGCGCCCGCCTTTCCCCTCGTCCTTGGTCTCATCACCGGGTCCCTTCCCTGTCGGCTGTCTGGAGCAGCAGCAGCGCTGTTCCCCATCCCGGAGCTGGGACAGGCTCTGGGGAGCACCAGCGCCCTGCAGCTCCCCGTGGCTCTGCAGCCCGACCGGGATTTGCGCTGTGTCGGACGGTGCTCTGCCAGTCGTGCCGGCGCGGTTGCGGTCGCTGTTGGGGAGGTGGCTGGGAGCTGACTTTCTTCTGCCGCGTTTCAGTGCTCCTCCTGCGCGCAGCAGTTCATGCAGAAGAAGGACCTGCAGAGCCACATGATAAAGCTGCATGGCGCGCCCAAGCCCCACGCGGTAAGGGGAGCGTGCTGGCGCGAGGTGGGGTGAGCGAGAGCGGAGCTGGCGTTCCTCGATGCCTTCTCTGCGGCAGGAGTTTTGTAGAGATCTCGAGAGAGAATTGCCCTGCGCTTGGGCGTGGGCTAGAGAATTGCTCCTGTTGTCCTTTCTGGCTGCGAAGTGAGGCAGGGAATGACAGTGTGCGGAAGAGCTCCTGGAGATGGGTTTTGTTCCGGGTAAGGGAGCAGCCCTCGTGGCTTTTTTGGCTGGCAGACTCAGGTGCTGACCAGCATTTCGCTTCTGGCAGGCTTTCATCCCGTTAGGCATCTCGAAGGCTGGGGCCGCAGCAGCAGCCGGCCTCAGGGCGGGCCGCAGCCCGCGGGCAGCGGGGCGCAGCGAGGGGAGCGGGTCTGTTCCGGGCGCACTCTGCGAGCTGCGCGCGGGCGAGCTGCCTAACCCCGAGCTCTCCTGTGGACTTGCAGTGCTCGACTTGCTCCAAGTGCTTTCTGTCTCGGACAGAGCTACGCCTGCACGAGGCGTTCAAGCACCGGGGGGAGAAGCTGTTTGTCTGCGAGGAGTGCGGACACAGGGCCTCGAGTCGCAACGGCCTGCAGATGCACATCAAGGCCAAGCACAGGTATGGCCCGAGCCCTCCCCTCCCGTTTGTCGCCATCGAACTCCCGCCCCCAGGCCCCAGCCGAGACGAAGGTGACGTTTCTCCAGCCGGGGCCTGCCCAGGGCTCAGCTGCGTTTTCCCCGCCCGCAGGAACGAGCGCCCGTATGTGTGCGAGTTCTGCCACCACGCCTTCACGCAGAAAGCCAACCTCAACATGCACCTGCGCACGCACACCGGCGAGAAGCCCTTCCAGTGCCACCTCTGCGGCAAGACCTTCCGGACACAAGGTACCCCGCGGGCGCGCAGCGCGGCGTCCCTGCGGCCCTGTCCTCCCCCACAGCAGCCCCCGGGGGCTGGTCGTGCTGAGCACCGTGCTCCCCCCACGGGTATCTGGGTCCTCCAAGAAGCGGTGCTGAGGAACCTCAGCTTCCCCTCCAGAACACAGCTCGCTCCCCAGGGCGGAGCGTTCCCTTTATTTCTGTTACTCCCGCAGCACAAAAAGGGGAAGGCGGTGGTGAATTTTCCGCCGTCGCGGTTAGCTCAGAGCAGCAAGCTCCTGCTCGCGCCATTCGAAACCAGCCGGGCACAGAGCACGCACGAACCTGTGCCTGGAACGGGGGTGCCCAGCGGGCTGCTGACCTCCAGCTCTCTCCCCTGCTCGCGGCAGCAAGCCTGGACAAGCACAACCGGACCCACACCGGGGAGCGCCCCTTCAGCTGCGAGTTCTGCGACCAGAGGTTCACGGAGAAGGGGCCCCTCCTGAGGCACATCGCCAGCCGGCACCAGGAGGGGAGGCCCCACTTCTGCCAGATCTGTGGGAAAACGTTCAAAGGTACCTCGTGCTTAAAGCTGTGCTTCCACCCCGCTGGCACAGGCTGTGCTCCTTCCTGTGCCTGCAGCTGGCCCTGCTCTGCGGCCCCGCTGTAGTCGTGCTTCACACAGCACGGGCCCACGGCTGCTCTGCTGGCTCGTGCTGCCGGCAGGGCCGCTGCCAACGGCTTCTTCCTTCTCTTCCCAGCTGTGGAGCAGCTGCGTGTCCACGTCCGCAGGCACAAGGGAGTGAGGAAGTTCGAGTGCACCGAGTGCGGCTACAAGTTCACGCGGCAGGTGGGCACGGCTCGGTTCTGGCGACGGCGGGGTCACGCACCGTGCCTGCGGGGGTCGCTCCCCCTGCAGGGACTGACCGAGCAGCTTCCCACGTCGTGGAAAGGTTTTTCTCCAGGAAGGGTGTGCCCCACCTGCGGGGGAGCCAGGCGCTCCCAGGGCTTCAGGCAGCGCTGGCAGCCGGGGAGGGCGCAGCACGGAGCGGGGCCCCGGCGGGCGGGCGGCCCCCCCTGCAGCTGGGCAGAGCTGTGGGTGCGGGGGAGTTTTGCTGCGCCTTTGCCCCCCGCTTCTCCAGAGAAGCACGGCACCCGTCGGGTGGGCCGGCCCTTACCCGGACGGTCCCTCCTCCCTCTGCAGGCTCACTTGAGGCGCCACATGGAGATCCACGACCGGGTGGAGAACTACAACCCCCGGCAGCGGAAGCTCCGGAACCTGATCATTGAGGACGAGAAGGCGGTGGTGGTGGCGCTGCAGCCGCCCCCGGAGCTGGCGGTGGGCTCGGCCGAGGTCATCGTGCAGTCCCTGTCCCACGGCCCCCTGCCCGAGGAGATCCCTGTGCAGAGACTCTGCTCAAATGAGAACTTCTCTACGGCAGATGTGATTGAGCAGTCGCTAATAATAACAGCAATTCCTGACGACTGTGAAACGTAACGCGGCTGCGCGCATCCTTCCTGCCAGCACGCAAAGCAGGGGGCTGGGGCGGCTCTGCTACGCGTGTTCTTTTTGGCCTCCAGGAGCTCCGGGCTGTACATGCAGCCCTTCTCCCTCCTCCTCCTCCTCCTCCTGTGTAAAGACCCTAACCCAGGCAGCAGGGAAGGTTTCTGATGCAGTGACAGTCAGGTATCACAGTAAGAAACACGAAGCTGCTCGGAATGACTACTTAAATAAACGTGCACGGTGTGTGACGGGCTGTGGCTGGTGGCTCCGTCCCGTGGCGCTGGGAGCGGCTTTTTGACGAGCGCTCAGCTGTGGCCGGAGGGGAGGGCTCTGGCTGGCTCCCCCCACCCCGCCGCTGCTAGCTCTTCCCGTGCTCTGTGAGCGCCCCGCTCACCGTCGGAAGAGCGTGACTGCCCCTGTGTGCGTGGTGCAGGACTCCCCTCAGCTCCACTTGTGCCTTATTTCCGCGTGGCTTTGTCTGCTACGTGAAAGGCACGGTGCGATCTCGTGTCGTCTCACCACCACGCTCACCGAGCTGTTACTCGGCCTGAAGCGCAGGGGGAAGGAGCAGAGTGGTTCCGTAAGCTCCTGTTTCCAGGATTTATTTTTGTCAGTAATCATCGAAATAATGTGGTCCAGGGTTGCTGTCCCACTGAAAACCATTTCCCAAATATTCCTGCAGGAGGGGCGGGGGGAATGCTACGCCTCAACGCCAGCACGCAGCGCACCCGCGCGCAGGCCCTTTCCCTCTTGTACTCGCCACGAAGGCGGCGTTCTGGTTTCAGTGCAGCTCAGGCCTAGGACAAGAAACATCACAGAAAAACTTATTCCAGTAATTTTTCCATTGGAAAAGGCAGATTAATGCAACGTGTTTTATTTAACTTGACTGTTGCAAGAAAATTTAAAAACAAACTATGAGAATAAAAATACGTTATCTGTAAATGTAAAATGCCTTTGTTTCAAAGGATGGTATTTAAACTGCAGTACTCAAGGATTTGGACGCAATGGCTTTTACAAAAAATAAATACAAATCCGTAGCTGTTCAGCTGGTTTGGGAATTTCGGGGTGGCAGGCCCAGCAGCGAGCACTACACTTCGAGACATCGCGTGCCCAGCCCAGCACAAACGCTTCAGCCCCCACGAGCAGCTCCGTGTCCTCACCCGGGCGTGGGCGTCTCTGTGGCTTCGGGGCACTCCCAGCAGTGAAGGAACGGCCCCGAGCTGCAGCCCCCGTCGCGCCCCGCTTCGGGCTCCTCCGCCCACCGGGGACCAGCACGCTGGGGCGGGAGAGCTCCCCCGGGGGCTCCCCCACCAGCACCTCGCAGCCGGACGGCAGCGAGACCGAGACCGCCGCGCCCGCGTGACGCCCCCCCTCGCCCCTCGCCACGCACGCGGCAGCTCCAAGGCACGGTCGGGCTTCGAGCACAGCCCACGCCCGTAAAGCGCTTCCTCGAGCCTCACAGCTACGCAGCTCGGCGCGGTGCTCCAGGCAAACCAGATGTTTTAAAGCCGCGCACGGGTTGAATTTCTGGAGACGGAGTTCTGATGTACTCAACTCAGTGGCAAGCCAGCAGGTACGCAGTCAAGTAGACGGGCTTCTCATTTCTGAATCAAGTTCAAAGTTTTTTTCCTACTGGTTAAGACAGAAAAAGAGAACAAATCCAGGCACCACGTCAGCCGCCGTCACGCTCTGCAGCTCTCCTGAAGGTGCAGTGCTCGTTTTCAGATGAGCCATGCTGCAATTTTAACTGTCTGCTTGTTCAAGAAACATTCCACAAGCGAACTGCTCTTCAGCTGAAGGAACACCGAGGAAACACAACTCAAGCCAGCTAGGTCACCTGAGCAAGTATAAAGGCAACTCTAACGCAGACAAAAACCAAAAACAAAAGAAAAGGAGAAATCCCTAAGACTACACCTTCCAACCCACAGCGCTCCTGCCAGCTCCTGCGCCTCAGCAGCGTCTGCCAGTTACCGGGATCCCGAGAGCTTCTGCTCACCGAGAGGCACAGGAGCTCTCCCGGCGTTCAGGAGGCTCCACAGCAGCTCAGGCCCTTCTGCACCACGGTGTCTGAACACCGCCAGCTTTTTCCCTGTGAGCCCGCAGCAGGACTTCCGAGGAGGCTGCGCGTACCCTTCCAGGTGAGCTTTCTTCTGGCAGAACCACTTCAGCCTGGCTCCTTTACAACAGCGAGGGAGCAAGAACTGACCCCTGCGGCACGGGACCCACCTGCCTGACCCAGCATGTGTGCCGGCAGCCCGCTGTGGAGGACCTGACAGCCAACGGCCTCAGCCCCAGGAACAAGCCACCCGGGCGTTTTCTACCAAGTTCAGCCCCAAGCTGAGCAGCCTGACACGAACAAGCTCTGTCAAAAAGGGAAAGGAGAAAGGCTCCTTCCTGAGGGCCCCGGCACGAGCCACCAGCCCCAGGAGCTGCTCCGCAAGCCAGCCAGGACTGGCAGCCGCTTTTCCCTTTCCCTTTAAAGAACAGTGCAGCTTGGGTGATCGGAAGTGAAGGCAACCTACTTGTGAGGATGTGATTAAATAATAAATAAAGGTGTTTCTTCTTAGAACAAAAAAAGTGCTCTTCTAGGATGGGTAGGAGAACAAACACCCGCAAAAGTTTAAATGCTGCAACTTCAAAGTAAAACACACGAAGAACTGAAGGGAAGTTCAGGCTCCATCACCCAGCCTCTCCGAGATCCCTGCTGCGCAGACACGCGTTCCTCCCGGGGGCACACGACAGGAAGGGCTCCGCTCTCACAGCGGCCTCTCCCTCAGCCTCTCGTGGGAAGGACTCTTCCCCTCTCCCTGCGCAGAGGACAGCGTGCGCGAGGCCGCTCTTCCTCTGAGGCACACAGAGGCGGAGGGTGCAGACCACACTCCTACCAGACGCCCCTCCCGCCGCAGGAGGCTCAGCCGCCGGGGTTCGGTGCCGCCGGGGTTCGGTCCTGGCGCTGCCAACAAGTTCCTTTTTTTCCCCATAGGAAGAAACTGAAGAAAGGAATTTGGTGACAAACGAAGCGTTATGGGGTGAAGGAGCTCCCAGTGAAAGGCATCTGACCAAAAGCTGTAAGCTGTGAGCTGCAGTGACGTTCACACAACTGTTTTCGTCAGAGGTCACCTCTCCGACCTCAGAGCAGCGCCGCGCCTCCTGCCCCCACGGCGAAGGGCTGAGGCACGCGGCGCGGGGCCTCGCGCTCTGCCAGCTATGTTTCTACAACAGCATTGCAAACGTTCGGGGTTGTCGCGCCCTGCACTACCAGTACGTTTGTGTTCCAGGCTCCAGGTTGCCTCTGCCTTCTCTCAAAGCAACCCTGGCTCTGGAGAACGAACTCGCGTCGAGGCGGGGGCAGCGCGCCCCGCTAGGGGAGTTCGTTCAGGTGCGGGCTGCGGAGGTCCTGGCGCTGCCGGTCCAGGTGGATGGCGTTGTCCGGCGCGATGCTCTCGTCCTCCTGCGTGGTGAACTCCGGCATGAACTGACGGAAAATGCTGACGCTGCCGTGCCAGAAGATGGGCTCGGGGAGCCGCCCTGCCACGCTCCACGTCCGCGTCTCAGGGTCGTAAGCCTCCAGCACGTCCGAGAGCTCAAAGGTGTTATCGTAGCCGCCGGAGACGTAGAGCTTCCCGCCGAGCACGGCCACGCTCCCCCCAACGTGAACCTACAGTTTAAGAATAAACGTGCACCGCCATCAGCAAGGGGATTCTGCCCCGCTGGGCAGGGCCCCAGGGACGTGGGATGCTGCCAGCTGCGACCCCCGCGCAGCGCTGCCCCCCGAGCACAGCCGCGCGCCGGCAGTGCCGCTCACCGGGGGCTTGTTCTTCCCGGTAAGCGCAGTTTGCTGAAATGCAGCCTGTGCTCAAGGGGTGACAATCTACACGGAGCACTGCCAAGGTAAACAAACCCAGCTGAGCACTGGTAAGCAGCCCGCAGGCTGATAAGCATCCTACCTGGAGCATGGCAGGGATTTTATCCCATTCGTTCTTCGTTGGGTTGTAAACATCCACTTCAGCTGAGTCATCTCTGCAGGAGAGAACACAAAATTACTCTTCCGTGTTGTCAAAACCTTCTGCCTTGTGAAGCCCCCAGTTCGACAGCTCAGGGCATGGCCTGCAATGCTGCCACGAGCCCTTGTCCTCCAGCCCTGCGCAGAACTTGGAGACCAGAGGGCTCCCGTACGAGGGCTCAGGCCCCAGCGTGCGCCTCTGAGGCCCCAGCAGCGCGGTTCAGCCCCAGGAAGCACCCAGAGCTGCACCCCGCGTGTGCACTGCGCCCACACGCGACGGCTTCCCAGCTCCCCGCTGCCTCGGGTGCTCCTGGCGCGCAGCGCTGCAGGGCACTGCCTGGGGCACAGCAGAGCCCACCCGGGGACGCTCTCGAGGGTTCCTCAGGTCTGGTTCTGAGTTTGCATCCACGGCAGATGTGTTCAGGTTTTGCAGCCTGCATTTTACAGGCTTGGGCACCAAGTGCTTAAGAGTCTGGATGGAAATTCAGCGCTGCTCTGGGGGGACTTCAACCTCTGTGCAGCGAAGCGTAATGGGATCCCTGCTGCTTGAGGTTTTTTTTTGCCAGCATCAAATTTAGACGGGCCAGAACTGTCACAGCAGAGCCGACAGGGGCGGCGTAATCACCCAAGGCTTCTTGCACCGCTCGCCACTGCGAGGTGCGAGCTCGACAGCAACAGGTGAGGGATGTTTGTGACATGGAAACGCACGCTGCTGACACGGCAAGGCAAAGGACAAGGTCAGGGTGCTCAGAAGAGTGCTGCCAGCCCCTCCGAGACAGCGCAGATGGGTCTGACAGGCTACAAAGGAGGAGAGAATTCCACTTGGCTCTTCGACTGCTGGTCAGCCTGGATTTCCAGGTGCATGCGTTCAGCCTCTGAAATTACGCTCCTCCAACTGCGTGCACTCGGTTCGGCACCTGGCAGAACTGACTTCCAGAGCCTGGGCCCCTCGAGCCTATCGGTGATGGCTGCGCTTTCTTTCAGGAAAGAAGCACGGTACGAAGCCCAGCAAACAACAGATTTAAAGCCCACCACGAGCCGATGCTGAACTTCGTCGTGAAGTTGTCACAAAGACAGCGGCCACGTGTCATGCCGGTGACAAGGGATCACCGCTGATTTCTGACATGAATGTGAATGGGAGAGGGAGGGGAAGGAAAGGAGCAACCTCCCCTGCGGCACCGGCGCCCGCCTAGCAAAGCCCTGCGGCTGGGAACCCGCCGCGAGGCCCGCGCCAGCCTTCGGGTTGCGCTGCCAACAAACCTGAGGCACCCGCGCGATGCACGCCTCAAAGCGGGGTTTTTATGTGGGGTTGCTTTTGTGGGGCGACTCAGGTGAGAGCGTAACCGACGCCACGCTCACCCGAACGGAACACCGCTAGCGCGCGGTAACATCCGTCTGCTCCAGCACCGCCCGCAACTGCGAGCTGCTGCCGCTAGGACAGCTCCAGACGGTAAACCAGGTCCCAGTTTGGGAAGGCGCTAAGAATAGCGACCAATCACCTCACCTCCAGGCCTCGTATCTCTGCTGAGGCGGAGGAGGTCCCCTCCTGGGCTGCAGCTGAGCGTTTACTCGCTTATTTATAGCAGCAAGGGGGCCTGAAGCAGAAGCCAAGAAAACCGAGAAGTCTGTTCCGAGCACAACCGCCGCCGTCAGCCAGGTTTGCAGCTCTGGCCGCTGCCCAGCCCTCAGACACCCTTCCAGGACCTCAGACGCAGACCGCTGAGGTTTGGCTGTGCCAGAACAGAACGAAAGCAGCGGCAGTCTGCAGAGCAGAGGAAGCGCTGCCGTGCTTTCCTGACACACTACGACCGCTCCGACACCCCAGTGCTCCCCCAGTGCTCCTCCCCCTGCTGCACCGGGGGCAGAAGCAGGGAGAGGGGAAGCCCCGCGCTCACCTGATGAAGTACATGAGCCCGTTCAGAGTCACGGTCTTCGGCGCGAAGGACCAGGGCGGCAGGTGGCCGCAGTTCACGAGGGACCAGAGGTCGCTCTCAGGGTCGTAGCACTGCATGACCATGGTCTCCTTGCCGGACAGAGAGCCGATGGCGAACAGCTTGCCGCGGCACGAGGTGGTGGAGCAGTTGTCCATGGGGTACAGCATGGGCTGCAGGGCCTCCCAGCTGTCCGCAGAGTGGTCGTAGCGCTCCGTGCTGTCGGAGGCGATGACGTACAGCAGCCCGTCCAGCACCGTGGAGCTGTGGTACTCCCTGGCTTTCAGCATCGGGGACACCTCTGTCCACTCGTTCACGCTGGAGTTGTACCTCCAGACGCAGTCGTACAGCCTCGAGCCGTCCGATCCCCCTGCAGCACAGCACAGAACGCTTCAGGAGCGCTGCTTCGCAAAAACGCGCCCGGGAAGGGAAGCACGCCGGGGCCGAGGGCCTGGCCCCGCACCGGGCTCTTGTCTTCCAGCCCCACCCGCTCAATGCCCACATGCGCTGCTCCCCTCCCCAGAGCCATCCCCCCTGAGGACATTCAGGCACCAGGGGACCACAGCAGTTTGCAGCGAGACAATTTTACCAAACATGTGCACTATTTCTGCTCCAGCTTCCCAGTAAGCCAAGAAGGATTTCTCCCACGTCATTCCTAGCGTGCATTCAGCAGCGACTCAAAACAAGCATCCCCCCCCCGTCGCACACAACCACCGCCTTTGCCATTTTGCAGTTCCTGCTCCGCTGCTCTCCAGAAGCTCTGCCACAGCAGAGATTAATGCCCACCAGCGCCCAGGTACCATCAGCAGCACGGCAACGCGCCAGCCTTCCCCGCCGCCTGAGCTGTGACACTGACGCTGCGCAGAGGCGCCCGCAGCCGCCCCGCTGGAGCGCTGGGCTCGCAGCAGGGAGCCGCCCCACACCCGACCGTAGCTGCCCTGGGAGGGGCAGGGCAGCATTTGTACAACTCCATTTTATGTTAGCCCTCCTGTTCCGCGCTCCTGCCTCTAAAATCGGAGCCTTGTTCTCCGCTAACAAGTAGAGGACAAACAGTTTGCTGCCCAGCCCCACCCGACCTGACTTCAGGTCCGTAACAGCACCCCGTGCCCAGCCCGGGCAGGTCGTGCTGCAGCGCCGGGGCTCCCAGGTGTGCGTTCTGCCCCCTGACACCAGCCACGGGGATACAGACCAAGGGGAGCGCCCACGCGCAGGTTAACAGCTGCACTTACACACCTGGCACCTTTACAGCAGGAACTGCACCCCCAGCGGGCTGCCAGCGGGCAGGACGCGTGCTGGGGGAGACGCGGGGACCCAGGGCTGCCTGCTGCTCCTCGGCACCTTCTGGCGCGCCGCTGCCCCAAGCACGCGCCCGGCTTGTGATTCGCAGGCTCGGAACCAAGCACTTGCTTTGCAGCCAGAAATTCAAAACCCCTCTCAAGCCCAGAGCAAGCAGTTAGAAAGATTCCCCAGCGCAAGCTCTGTGACTTGTCTGCATGCTCAGAAGTATTAGTCACAACGAAATACCTCCCAGACGGAGATCAGCTGCTAAATCCTCACCCAGCACCAACTGCAGGAGGCTCTGCCCCTCTGCAGGCTGCAGCTGTGCTGCCCCTGAGCAGCGTTTCAGACTCTCTCTGCTACTTTGTCAAAAGCCAAATGCCACAGCTAGAACCCAAGCACATCCACGGGAAATCTCAACACCGACGTTTTCGTGCAAGCTCTCCTCACCCCTGTTGTTGCCCGCTGTCACCTAAGCCCCACCCAGAGATGCAGCGGCTTCGTCCTGCTGGCCCGCACGTCCCTTACAGACCCACAGCAAAGGCCAGGGCAGGATCGTGCCGGCTGCTCTGGACCACACGCTCCTGCCCCGGCCCACGCCCAGTGCCAGGCGACAAGCCCTGCTGCTTTTCCCCCTACGGGAGCAGAAAAGTTCCCACGAGAGGAACGAAAGCAGCGCAGGGGGCAGGCGCTGCACGGGGAGCGGGCTCCCGTGGCTGACGCTTGCTTATTCCCTGGAAAGGGCCCTCGGGGCGCCCTGCGGAGGACTTGGAACGCCTCTGCCCACGCCCCAGCAGCCCCCAGCCCGCCGCAGGAGCTCCCCCCTGCCCACCGCGGGCCTTACCGGTGACGTAGATGTCGTTGCCCAGCGCGGCGACGCTGTAGCCCCCGCCCAGGTGCTCGGGGAACTCAGCCAGGTAGCGCCAGTGGCCGGTGCGCGGGTTGTAGCAGTCGACGGTGACCAGCTCGTCGCAGTCGCGGTCGCAGCCGCCGACGAGCACGAGGATCTCGGCGAGGCCGGTGGAGG
>VXAV01011917.1:14924-37046 GCA_013399715.1 Alectura lathami
CCCTGCCGCGCCGGGAGCCCTGGCGGCAGGGAGAAGGGAGCGGGGGCTGGAGGCGGGGCGGGGGGGGGCACGGTGCCGGAGAGCCGTGTGCCGCGGCACCGCGTTGGCTTGGCGGTAATGCTGTTATAACGCTTTTGCCCGATTTCTCTGCGTTTTTCTAGGAGACGCCGCTGAGGAACAGTCCCAGCCCTCCCAACAGCACCGGCGGCACGATCGACAGCGATAGCTGGGACCCCCGGTTCAATGACGTCCCCTCCTCTGTTCCCCTTCCCGCCAGGAACAGAAAGAGCTTCAGTCAGCTGAAGCGGGCAAAACCCTACGGTTCCCTGTTCCAGCGGGCAAAGCCCAGCAATTTCCTGCCGGAGCGAAAGCAGATTGATAAGATCAGGAAGAAGAAAAAACTGAAGAGAAGGGAAACGGAGGTGTCTGCAGAGGAAGACTATGAGGAGAAGCTGCTGGAGCTGGAGGCAGAGGACTCTTACGTAGAGACGCCGGTGAGCCCCTCGTCTGAGGGCGACCCCCAGTCTGCGGCCGAGCGCTGCTCGGTGTGGGACTCTGACACGCCCTCCACTGTCGCCTACTCCGCCGTGGCAGGCGAGCAGACGGTGGAAATACAGAGCGTGGGCAAGCGGACGGTCATTCGGCAGGGCAAGCAGGTCGTCTTCCGGGACGAGGATGGCACTGGCGATGACGAGGACATCATGGTGGATTCGGGTAGGTGGCCTGGCTGTCAGGAGGTGGCTCGAGGGATGACGAGCCGTGCGGGAGCAGTGGTGCTGCCGCTCATCTCTGGTACTTGTGGCATGAGGGTAGCACAAGGCCGCGCTTCCCGTGCAGTTTTCATTGGCAGCTGTTTTTTGGGGGATGGGCTTGGCAGAGCTGGGGGGACGGCAACTATTGCAACTTCACAGAAGCAGCTCGCTGTCCTCTCCTAGGTCACAGCCTCGTCTGTACTGTTGAGCGTCTTTTCCTGAGCAAGAGCTGGCAGAGGCTAGTTTCTTGTAGGACCCGGGAAAATCAGGCAGGTGCCTGTTGTGAGAGCCAGGCGGTGCATTTAGACCTGAAGGAAAACAGTGCCCAGAGCAGGTGGAAGGCAGCAGAGGGCCGTCGGGAGCTAAAAACACGACTTGCTGTTCTTTGCAGATGACGATTCGTGGGACCTGGTCACTTGCTTCTGCATGAAACCTTTCGCTGGGCGGCCAATGATCGAGTGCAACGAGTGCCACACCTGGATCCACCTCTCCTGCGCCAAAATCCGCAAGTCCAATGTCCCAGAGGTCTACATCTGCCAGAAGTGCCGGGACTCCAAGTTTGACATTCGCCGTTCCAACCGCTCCCGGACGGGCTCGCGCAGGCGCTTTCTGGACTAGGCGGGAGGCGCTGCCTGGGCGGGCGGGCGAGCCGTGCCAAGCGCAGGCGCCGGCCNAACTGCTGCTGCTCAGGCTGAGGGCGGCCCAGCCTGCCCGTGGCGACGGGGCTGAGGCGTCCCGAAGGCGTGGACGGCCAGGGCTGGAAGAAGCGGACTGGTCAAAACTGCTGCTCGATACCAATTAGCTCCAGGGACGGAGGAAGCTCTCTGGGCTCAGTGGGGTTTTGTCCAGTTACAGCTACGAGTTGGATGATGTTTTGGGAATGTATAATATCTTTGCCACATATATATATATTTTTTTTCTCATCCCATTGGGAAACTGCGAACCGTGTCTGTGCTAGGGAACTCCTCGGAGTGGAGGAGGAGCAAATCTGTGTGAAGGGTCTGGAAAGTAAATGGCAACGTTTTAATTCTGGTGTAATACTATACCCGCCCGTTTGTCCTTATGTATCGATCTTAGATATCCTAAGGCTCTGTAGGAGTGAGTGTGAATGCATACCAGCCCGCGTGATCTGCCTCCTCTTCGTGGGCCCGGGCTGGAGGCGAGTTCTGCGGCTTGGCGTTGTTTGAGTGAAGATGGGACTTCTCCCCGCTCTGAGGGACTGGTGCATTTCAGGAGGAGCAGCCCTGTTCCTGGACAGGCAGCGCTGGGAGTTAGCTGACATCGGATTTCTTAGAAGTCTCTTCTTAACGGTGATTTTTTGTGACTTTGTTTTGCATGATTGGCTCAATGTGTGTTTGGGGGGAGTACCGTTTGCTCTGTTTCCTGGCCCTTTGTTAAACTCTAAGGTGCTGTTTTAAGATGATGACTCTCCCTTTTCTCAGCCTAGAAGTCAAGCGTGGACTGTACCAGAGGCTGTAGTAAACTTAGAACCTGGCTGGTCTGGTTCCAGATTTCATCATTTCCATCTGAGTACTACAGCTGAGCTGACTTTGTTTTTGCTGTTTGTATTTTGAGACTGGATTTGTAATCAGAAAACCAAAATCTTTAACCTATTGGTTGCAAATTACACAGACGAAAAAAAGCAAACACAGGCTAAGCAGCCAGCAAGGTGAAGTGCAGTGCAGGTCCGCCTGGTGCTGGGAAGGCGAGAGCCCAGGGAGCCCAGGCGTGCTTGCGAGGCCACCGAGGTGGAGGCGTTGTCCCTTGGTGACCCCACGGAGCAAGCTGTATGCGTTGCACGGCCCGGGTTTACAATTTTGAGACATTTCTCTGAAGTTGTGCCCGATGAGCGTTCTCTGTCCTGTGAGACAGGGGGAGTCGCTGGCTGGTACCAGAGCTGGAGCGAGGCCAGCTGTGTCCGCTGGCCCTGCAGACGCCCGCTGGGAGCGCTGCCTCACCCGAGTACTGACCGGTCAGGAGGAGCAGCCTGATGACGACCAAGGGTCTTCCCAGTGCCCGGTCGGGGACGCTCCTTCAGACACCTCACGCTGGCTGCCAAAGCTCCGGGCAGGGCGTTCGGCACGGCGGCGCCCCAGGGCTCTGTGTGGGACGTGGGCTGTCCGGGATGATGCAGCTGCACAACGTGCAAACTGTTCTCCAGCTTTGGTTCTTACAACAGCCCCATCCTGCTGTGCTGAGCCAACTGATTCCAGGCTCTGAGACCCAGCTCCGCACTCCGTGAGAACCTGGACCATGACTGTGGTGTGCTGCCTTCCAGAAGCCAAGTGGAACCACCGAGGAGTTTGCCAAAGACTCGCCCCTTACGGCTGCCCCCTGCAGCCAGAAACGTAACCAAAGTTCTCTAATGCTGCCGTTTCACTCTGCAAACAGAAAGGCTTTGGAATGGACCTGCTCTGAGCACTGGCATCTTTGAGTTCACAGCGTGTCTACCAGATACCTGCAGAACGTGTTCCTGAGGTGCTCACGTGAGAGATGTTACGTGGCCAAGCAAACTGCCTCTTTTTTTCCACAGAGGTTCAATACCGATCAATGTGGCTGACTCTTGTTCTGTTACTTTCTCAGATTTATCCCAATAGATGGTGTCTGACAAGTCCAGCACGTTACAATATCAGCAGAGAGGGGAAAAAAGTGACATCTCCCTTCTTTTAGTTCATTACTTTTGGCCATATATAATTATAGTTTAATTCAGAACTTTATTTTTTCATTAAAGCTGTTTTAATGAACCATGTTTTTTTTTTTTAAACATGAAACAAATGAACAATGTGTTTTATTCTGGATTCAGGAGTCTGCTAGTATGATTTACTGGTGTGCAAAACAATCGTGCTGAGCGTCAGCAAGACTTGACCAGAAGCTCTGTTCCCTAACTGCTGTGCAAAGTCAGGGAAGACAGGAGGAGGGCTGCAAGCAGACCTCCCTTCCCTGTCCTGGCAGGGGCCTGCTGTCCCCTCCTCGCTGCAGCTCCTTGTCCAGCCGCTGCTGTGAGCAAGGTAAATTGCGGTGCAGCAACCTGTGGGAAGGGGGCTCCAGCCAGGATGCCTACAGCTTGCAGGACCAGGCGCTCAGCATCAGCCCCTGGGCTGTGCAACATCTGCCTTGCACAGCCTCGCCCCTGCATCCCTGTCGCACCCTCCGGGACCTCCTGCCCCCCTGCACTGCAGCCTGCCCGCAGGGCTGAGCCTTGCGGTGCCTGGAGCAGCGGCTCCCGGGGCCCCAAACTGCCCCAGGTGTGCGTGTGCCGCCCGCTGCTCAGCTCCGCTACCGCCCCGACCCCGGAGCGCTGCTCGGCTGGGATGTCCGACGCAGCAGCTGCCCTTAACGGCATGGCCAACGTGGGAGATCGCTCGGCCCTGTGGAAATGGCACCGGATCATATCAAAAGGCCAGCCCCGGTTCCTTGCAGCTTCTGTTTCAATTCTGCTCGTAACCCTGTGCTGTACAGAGCCGTCAACAGAAGTCCCAGAGGAGCTGGCGGCTGTAAAACGGCGCTTTCCCCCAGCGCAGAGCTGGTGCGGCAGCAGTCTCCCGGCGGGGCCGTCCCCCAGCCCTTCCAGCACCCGGCGCCGGACAGCAAACGGAGGCGGCGGGCTGGGGACCCCCAGCTCCGCTCCGAGGGAGCAGACCGGCGGGCGAGGGCCGCCCCCGTGTGGACGAGAACCGCGGGCGGCAGGGAAGCAAAGGTGGAGCTTGTGCACCAGCTGCTGGGGAGAGGAGAGGGACCTGCTGCGGGAGCCTTGTGCCTCACGGACGTGAGCGAAAGGGAAGGGGAAAACAAGCCTGACTCGCTGGTGGGCCGATCTGGCAGGAGAAACAAGCCCTGCTTTTATTTACTTTTTTTTTTTTTTTTTTTTTTTTTTTTTTTTTTTTTTTTTTAACTTTTTCTATACAATGTTTAGCAAAGGAATGGCAGTAACTGGGGTCAGTAACTCACTTCAGTAAGTCACACAAACTCAGGAGATCAAAGTCAAAGTTCACCTGTCCTCTGCATGCACTGCTTCACGATTAGACAGAGTTCTGATATGCTGGGAAGATGGAATAGAGGGGGGAGGCAGGAGAATGAGTTCCCTTTGCTACGCCCACAGTTGTGATGAAGAAGAAAGCGTCTGCTTCAATCTGGGCTGCGGCCAGGCGGCCGAGCTGCCCTCAGGTACGGGGGGAGGCTGATGAGGTTTTCACAGCACAGCCCGCACCTGGAGGTGTGCCTCCCTGCAGCCGCTCCTCGGCTGGATCACACTGAGACGGCGGGAGCAGAGAGCTGCCGCCAAAGACATGAGCACGTCAAGTAAGACAAGGGAAGAGTCAAAAAACCAAATGCTAGGCCTGGGTCTCCACCTCAGGAATCTCTAGCGTAAAGCCTTGTGATGAACTGACCAGCACAGGCTCCTGGGGACTCACGGAGGTGCTGCAAGCACTGGTTAGCTCAGCTAGAAAAGGATCTATGCGCCTCGCTTTCCTACAGCATTTCAAGGTTTGCCCACAAAGACGGTACCCTGATGCGAGTTTTTACTGGGGGCGTAGGAAGGATGTGCTCTGCCTCTCAGAAATGGTATTCTTCAGGTGTAGTAATACCATGGAACAGCTGGGAACACCAAAGAGTTTTTTTAGAATCACGTTGCTATTTCTCTGCATTTTAACCCGGACAACACGTCACTTCGATGGCAGCAGGAGCTGTACGTCAGGAACTCCTCAGGAACGAGCATCCCTCCGAGGTGCCAACTTCCCACGGAGCGCTCCGCAGCGCCGTTTGCTCTGCGAGTTACAGGAATGCGCTAACGTTTTTCTTTTTCGCTAGCAGTAAACGTGTTGTCACCACTTTGCACTGGCTCCTAAATCCCAGCGCTGCCGCAGGGAGCATGTCGCTACACCCTAGTCACCGCAGTGACCCACTGCTGGCCACGCACCTCAGGCGGTGACGGCACACGGAGGAGGAAGCTCTCCTGGCAATCCTTGTCCAGTTCAACTAGCGGCAGATACAGGTGACCAACAGAGGTCAAGAAGCAGAATGAGACACAGGGTGCAGTTACACTTAGAAAACCTGCAAGCCCTGCCTTTCAGAAAGAGTTTATTTTCAATACTGCCCTAAAGATGCAAAGGGAACGTGGGCTAGTTTTCAGCTGAATATAATTAATTTATTGCACGTTACATTTAATATCAGATAAACAGAACGCTGGTTGTAAGTGAAATAAAATCCTACAGCAGGAGCTGGGCACAACTGAAGAGTTTTGCTTTAATTTTAAAAAGTGAACAACACTTAACTGCATGAACTTGTTTTGGAGGGGGAAATCTCTTGCAGCCTAGCTCAAATAAGCCTGCTCTTGAAAATCCAGTTCTTCCGATAAAATTACTTGCAGCAGGGCATTTAAGACCATGACTTGAGCAAAGAGAACGACAGTCAAAAAGAAAAAGGGGCCAGGTGCGTGTCAGGAAATTATTTACGGTAACAGTTGTCCAGAGCAACAATGCGCTGCCAAGGGACACCGTTCCTGTCTCGCGCACGTCAGCAATGGAGGCTGCTCTGGGATGCACCAAGAGCCGAGCTGCGACTCAGGAACAGCCACAATTATTCCTTTTCTAACTAAAAAGAAAAAAAATCAAAAACTGGCTGCGTGGACGTGCACGGCATTCGGCAGGTACTACAAGGCTGCCGCTTCCACCTGCTGTGTCGCTGGAACAGGACTGCCCTTTCTGCTGGGAAGTCACCGGCATGGCTTCCTTGCAAGACTCACCCAACAAACTCCTGCCATGACTGATTTTTCTGCTTTTTCAGAAGTTGCAGCTCTCCTCGCTTTAGTCTGGTTTGCTTGTACAAACCATGTTGCCTTTTTTTTTCCCCCCCAGAAATAAATCAGATCAATAATTGCTGTCCTTCTCCCAGCTTTGCTGTCCTAGTTTCCTGCAAACCTTGACGGGACATGGTTCTAGGTATCAGAAGAAGAATTAACAAGACAATTAGGCCCAGTGTCCTTGTCTGGTAGAGAAGTGTTTGAAATGAGCAGCTGGATGGACTCACACGGACGAGGTCCATGGTATCACAAAAAGCAAAGAACTTAATTCCAAATATACTTGCTCTTAGCAAGTACATTTCAAATACAGAACTAGGATGGAGAACAATCTCTGTCCTCTTTCCAATGAAAGGATTTAAACAGAAAACTTCCAGGAGGTGGCCTTAACATAGAGAACTTAATTTTCACTCGGAAGTAGAAAAAGGTACGTTGCCTACCCCAGTAAGGACATGGAGAAGTGAGAGCAAGTCTTCTTTCTTGCTGAGTGCAGAAAGATCCATGCGAGACTGCCCCAGCGGACTGCGGCCAACACGCAGCAGGACCAACTTGGCTGCACGATGGGTGCTGCTCAGTGCCTGCTCACACAGCCTCGGCAGAAAGCACTGCACATTCAGAGTCACGTTGCTTTATTGGTTACTGAACCACAATTCAGAGAAGTATTGCCTCGGAGCCGCCCGGAGAAGCAGTTCTCTCATTTTTTCTCCTAACATAATTCGTAGGCCACCCCCTGCTATATAGATAGTAAAAATAAAAACGTCTCTGTTCAAGCTTGTAGCGTCTGGGGGAAGGTTCTGCAGCTCCCACTGACCCAGGTACCGCACCAGACGGGCACACTCTCGCCAGGTTAGCCGTCTGCATCAATTCTGTGGGCTGTGGGATGAGAACAGCAAATGGAAACACGCCGCGTCCGCCACCCTGCGCACACCCACTGCGTCCAGAACCCACAGGACCAAGCCTGGCCACTATTAAACGTGAGTGATTTCCTCCTTCACTGTGCTTACAACAGGTGGTGAATGGGGTATTTTTCTCAAATTGGGCGAGGGAAGCGGTCTAGAGTTAACAGTTTTGTGCCCTTTCGCCAGCTGCCCAGGCCTGCACGGTGCCAGTAAAACACGTCACCAGTAAATGATGTTTCACAAAATGATTCTGGCAGGAGAACATTTCGGCACATAGATAAAATGCAGATGAGGAAGAAATCTGGTGCAGGCCTCCAGCTTGCCTTCAGGTCAGCCCCCAGTGGGCTGTCCAGCGCTGCGGACTGCCCAGCAGGGACAACAGCAGCTGCAGGAAGCCTCTCTCTCCGTCTCAGGCTGGGTATTTACGGTCAGATGGCACAACAGCTGCAGCGCTGCTGCCAAGCTCCTTTACGGTCATACTCCAGAGGCTTACCACGGCCAGCCCGTTCCAGGAACCCCCGCTCCCCCTCAGAGCAGGGCGGCACACCTCACTGCCCAGCGCCGACGGCGGGCAGCGACTGCCCCCCGCCAGTGGGGAAGCCTGCGGCAGATCCCGAGCAGCAGCACAACAGCAGCGCTGCCGCCAGACCTCGGGCTGCAGGGCAGCAGTGCTCGGCCACACAGAGCCGAGGCAGTCCTCCCCTGGGTCCTGAAGGAAGAAGCACGGTAGTCCTCGCTACTTACATTGCTTTGGTATCCTGAGGGCCTCGTTGTCAGCTGACATCACTTGGTGCAGAACTCCCCGGAACTGATAAAGCACTTTCAAGCTCTTCTCCTCACCCACACAGGGGTCGTAGAAACCTGGCAACCCAGCCTTTAAACAGAGGAGGACAGACTGAGCGTCAGAGCACAGCCTTTCACTCTTCAGCTGGCCAAAACCTTTTATTAGTGCCAGAACAAGGTGTGATAAAAAACCAAAGTGTTGTTGCCAATGAGATGAGAAGCTGAGGAATCGTCTCCCCACTGGCAAGTTATAAATGTAGCGAAGAGTGGGGCAGGGGTGTGGGGACATTTCGGTGTACAGCCCCAGAATCTGTAACACACGCTGTCCCGTGCAACCAACACCGAGACACTTGTTTCTCTGACACTGGAAATGTCCAGAGAGACGGAAGCTCCTCGAGGTTCACAATATTTGCACGGAAATGGCTTCTGTAAGCTGACCTGGAGCCACTAGCTTCAGGCACACCGGAGGAATCCCCCAGAGGGAGAGCACACAGTTCATTCAGAATTCTGAGTCACACACTTGAGTGCCTGACATAAGCCACGTACCTTGGATGCCTCTGTGAGGATGAGCTTAGAGTCCTTCACCAAGCACTGCAAGGGCACAGTCACATCGATTACTTTCACCTTCTCGTTCTTCCTGCTGTTGTCATTAACAAACTTCCCGTACCAGGCGTTCACCACGATCAGACCTGCATTTCACGTGGAATCACAGATGTGGTGAGTGGTTTCCCACCGACAGCTGGGCACGCACTGATGGCCATCCCAGCATTTCCTTTTGCTTCCAGTGATACTTCAGTCCCCCTTGACTGAACCCACATTTCTCAAGACAGAAGGACATTTATACTCGGGAGTTTGTTAGCAATATTCAGCACTAGGACAGAAGGACGTGACTTCAGTGTCACGCTGATGTGACAGTCCAAGTGCATGCCATGCAATCCACTTTGGAAGATTCTCTTGGAAATTGCTAGCAAACATCAACACTCATTTCATTACGATCCAGGAGCAAACCGTGGAGATCAGAGGTTAGGAGAACGCAAACGTCAAACTCCTGCAAATACACACACACGCACCTCACTTCTGCTGATCTGTCTTGCAGCCTGTCCCAAATAACACCCAGTGCACCTCTAAGCAGCGACACCAGAAACGGAATCACAATGAACCTGACCCAACACACGCACAACAGCAATTCCGACATACTTCACTGAGGGCAGAAAGAAAGAAGCTGTACCTTGCCTTTCTCCCTCCTAACCACCCAGCCTCTTTATTGTTCTCTTTGTTGTTACTGTATGGAGTTCTAATCCTTACCCATCCTGGCTTCCTCAGCTTCAATTATCCTCCGGACAGACTCCTGCATTAACCGAACCTGTCATAACACAAGGGACAGAGTGAAAATCAGTGCCAGACGCTGGGTTCAAAGTGACAAGCCGAGAAAAACCAGCCTCATTTAGCTAAGAGGGCTTAGTTACGGGCAAGACTTACTGCAGCTTCTGCCTCCTGCTTCTTCTGAAGGATGTCGCTGGCAGTACTCTCCCTTTGCTTCTCCAGCTCTCTGCAGTAAGGAAGTCAGCGCCCCATCAGGTCTCCACAACGAATGGCATTCAGCCACCAAGCGGCAAACGTTTACTTACCCACCCAACCACAACTGACCCACAGTACCACCAATAAGCTGGCTTTCAAGGTTCTTCCCCACCTTTCAGGATATTTCTGTAGCCTTCCAGAACTCAGCAGAACTGACCACGCCGTGTACTATCCCAGCCTTCGCACCAGACTCTCAGAAGCCCTTGAGCAGGACTTCCCAGCTCTGTATGTCAAACATGGTCTTGCTAGCTCACCTCTCCTTTTGTGCCCTGAGGTAGGGTTTGATGATCAGCCTGTGCATGGCAAAGTAGACAACGAGGGGCCCCACAGTGGCATAGAATACAGCACTAGGAAGCAGCTGATCTGTTAGGTGGACAGGGAAGAAGTAGGTCTGGCTAGCCCTGTTCAGCCTGGAACAAGAAAGAACATAATGGCAGGTCAGAGGAAATGCGGAGTTTAACATGCCTGATGACACACAAGAGAGAGAGAGATGAATAATCACCGTACAACCACGAGAAACGAGTAAAGCTGGACATGACACTGGTAAGGCAGACAGCTGACACCATCAGAACTACTGCCAGGTAGCAGACCTCTCTTGTACCTGGTCATTCTAAAGCATTTTATTAACTTTAGGAGAATTTATTTGCCATTAATTTTATCAGGGAAAGGGGCCAACATCATCATCAAGAGGAAAGAAAATGCTGATAGGGAAGGTCTATGTTCACAGCCCCAGCAGGTGCCTTCAAGGAAGGAGTACATAAATATCGCTATAAACTTGCAAGGAATATTCATTTTTGCAAACAGTATTTTTAGGACAAAGATCCTCCCATCTTTACAGTTTCTGCATCCTGGCTCGCCCTCTGCTGGCAACAATTCAGAAGTGCACCACGGCCTACGAGACCCCAGAGCGCCGCAGTTCTGCCACCTGCCCCGCTGACAGCACCTCACCAAGGCAGGTGCCCACGTCCGTACAGCGACGAACACAGGGAGTGCAATTAAATACACTTCTAGTAATATTTTCGGGAATCTTTCACCCACCCACTGCAATGCTCCAAAACTTACTTCAAGCTGTACTTTCAGAGTGCTTTGACACATACACACAACAGTGCTGTGAGAGGTGGGTCAGGCTCAGGGCCACACCAGCAGAAGGCTCACAGTGCTGCAGGTGGGCACAGCTTGTAGGACAGGGGAGTGCAGCCGCAGCCCTTCACAGTGACATAGCAGCACACCTGTACTGCTCTAAGATTGGAACTTTCACACCTGAATTTCTGAACTAGAACAGTGCAGGTTATGGTCAGCCTCTGCAATCTACAGTTATAATCTGGAACTGACTTGATTTTCAAAGACACTCCTTGGGGAACACCAACACTGACAGTGGCTCCTAAAACGCTGTGTCTGGAAATCTTCCTCTCTGCTCCATACTCCACTATGGTCCCAAAGAACCCTGCCCTAGAACGAGAGAACAAAAACTGGTAAGACACAGAAGACTCTTGAACTTCTCCTGCCTGAATTCTCTTCAGCATAATTCCCCAGCAGGTGAAGCACACAACAAATACATTTGTGTGCAGCAGTGCTGGCTGCCAGAAGATTCACGGTGCATCTCCAAGAAGAGATCAGCCTTTTCAGTTTGTAAAGTAGTTAACAGACGACAAAAGCTTCCGACTTTCTTGTTGGTGATGATATGGAGGTACCAAGCACCTAAGTATTTCATGTTCCACCTATCTGAAGAGGCACACAGAGCTAAGCCTCCAGGACGCTCACTCCAGTTCTTTACCAGATATAATTAAAGAAAAACAGTACAGAAGCACTCAATTAGTGTGGAACCTCGGGGCCTACGACAGCAGGGGATAACAGATTGTTCAACAGCAATGCGACTTCCTCTTGCACACTTACTTGAGAGAACCTTTCACTCGTGTCTGATCCTCATCCTGAAATTTATGCTGATAACTGACCATCATGAAAGAATGGGGGATTCCCAGCTGAAATACAAGAGTTACAAACCTGTGAAAGCGTACGCTCGGCCACCATTGCACGTTCCCCCAGAATTTCCCTCCTTCTCTTTTCAGTGGCACAGAGAACACAGCAACGTCTGCCACTCACTTATCACAGCCCGCAGTCTGCGCTGCACATCCCAACCCTAACCTGGGCTGCCCGCAGCGGATGCCACAATGCTGGGCGCAGAGCGCGGCGCTCTGTGAAATGCAGGTCGTTAGCATTAGGTGCTCACAAGGGAGTGCCAGCCGCTCCTCTGTCCTCAGTTCTCTCTGCTGGCGTGGGAAAGCTGGGACATCCCCCCCACAGGGCTGTAGCACCGTCCCCTTTGCACAGCAGCAGGACTCACCTGCAAGGCCACGGTGAAGTGGCTGGTTTTGGTGTCCCGCACAATGCTGGTGTTCATGGCTGACTGGATGCCCCACCGCCACTGCAGGTAGCCCATCGTGTTCTTGTCGAGGTTGCGGGCCAGAACCGTGGTGAGGCCCGGGCGGATTCCACGGGACGAAAACTGCAGAGCACAGTTTGTAGTGATGAAACTAGAAGAAACAAGGAAAGCCTCATCAGTGGTAGAGCACAGGCTCTCCAGACGGCCTCAAGCTCTCTCTTACTGAATATGCAGAGATTATCCTGCAAAGAGCGTGACCTGAAGGTTTCAGGAAAAATCTGAAACAAAGTTAGACTGTGCTGGCCACAGTACCTCCCAACAAAAGCACGCGCATGCCCTGGTTGACTGCTCTGTGCCACAGCACTCCAGCTAACACAGGTTACCTTCCAACCTTTGCCCTTCTTGCCCAAGGCAGAAAGGACTCCTAGTCCTCTGCTCAGAGCCGCTTAGAAAGGCTTCCCTACAATGCCAGAAACAGACTATTTTCACTGATCTGTTATAATCCAGAAGTTGTTTCTGTATCCTGTTTTCAGAACTGAGAAACACACCACCCTCTGGTCAGTAGGCAGCCCCTCATAGCAGTAAAGCTTTATGTAAAAGAAATCCTGAGTTTCTCCTGAAGAAGGAGTAACAGTAGCTACTGGGTGACAGTAGTCTCCCAAAACACGGCATTTTCGTAAGTTTAACAATAGGTCAGAAAGATTATAAAAACGTCTCAGTAGCTGCATTAAATACAAATTTCATACCACAAAGCAGGTGTTTTAATCTTTAATTGTAAGAGACACGTTAACTCAAATAATGCAAGAGCTTCTTGAGAGTGGTGCAGATTTGTACGCAGAGCCTCTAGGATTAGTGCTGTGCTGGCCTGTGACCATGTACACAGGCTTTGGCTGGCTGCATCGACATCATCTCCCCATTTAGAACAAACTTCCATCGGTCTGTTTGCGAGATCATGCCTTCAGCAGCACGATTTCATAACACGATCAAATACAAACCTGGGGATGCAGAACAAAGGCCCTCCTTAATCTAGAGGTGTTACCAGCGAGGGCTCTAACACACACAGGAACACGTGCATTTTGACAGGCACTAAGGCGTTACCAAAGGTCTAAAGAAGAGAGACCTTTTGTAGGACAGAAAGCAAATCCAGAATTAATATGGAAGTTAATTCAAGCTGTTTGGTTCCTTAGTGCGGAATATTGACCATTAAACCATTTTCCTAACATTACCATCTTGGCGTAAGGTTACGGAATATCTTCAGCCCAAAGAGAGGTCCCTGCAGGTCTCCTGCTCCAAACTCCAACTGTTCAAATGCACAATGCCAAACAGTTAGAAAACAGCTTTTACAAGTGACAAAGCCCTCCACAAGCACTGTTTATATCACAGACCTTCTAAACATTCAAGAAAGTTTGTCAGTATTGCTACCCCTATTTTCTGACATGGATGAACACAGAGGTGAAACAAAGCTGAGATCCCCCCAGGAAAACAAAGCAGCCTGACACAAATTGGATATAACAATGCATAACATCCAGGGTTCTTACCTCCCCCCATCCCTTGGCAGACGTCACTCGTCTAAGAGCAAGGTTGATTGATCCACCTCCGTTCCCATTCTGGGTAGAGAGGTTACCAGACAGTATTGCTGTGTCCGTGGAAGTCAGCGGTGCCTGAAAAAATGAATGTTTTGTTACCAATGCCACCCTGATCCACACATTTAACGCCTTTTCTGCAAGGAAACGATCAGAACTGCAGATAACTGCAGAGACAAGTCACACTGCAGTTGAGTTCTTGTCACCCAGGAAGCCCAGGTGTTGGAATCAGGCACACTCGTTCTGAGTTTTGCAGTGAGAATACCGCAGAAAGTGAGGTAATTCTTCCAGCTCCAGATGCCTGCGACAGCTTCAATGTTCACCTCGCAGCCCTGACCTTGAGCTGCTGGCCCTTCTAATCCCACCAGCAGACTGAACTTCTCCGGCTGCTTGGAACAGAGGAGACATTTGCCCCTCGTTCCTTACCCCTGTCCTCAGAACTGGACGACGTGTTTTCACACACCAGGTGCTGTGTGTGCACAGAGAACTGGAGACCTGCTCTTCAGCCTCCCTGAACAAACAAGCGGACAAACAAGCCCCTGCGCTCTGTGTCTGTGCTCACACGAACGCAAGCCGTGCAGTCGGGGCGCAGTCCCCGGGGCCCAGCCTGCCCCTCCACCCGCACGGCCAGTCGCGTCCCTCGTCAGGGAGATGGCAGGCTCCCGAGCAGCGCCTCGCCCGCTGCAGCCCGCCCTGCGGTGCCTCGCTGCCTCCGGCCCTGCCCCCCGCTGCCCCCCTTACCTCGATGGACTGCGATATGTGCATTTTGTTGATCTCAATCTGGGGGAAGCTGCTGCCTTGCACGTCTTCGTATTCTTCATCGTAACGATCGAAGAGGTCAGTGGCATCTATCCCAACACTAATTGTTCCCTAAGGAGAAGCGGAACGCACCTGGTATTAACAGACATCCAACACATTCAGGCCAAACGGCTACAGCCTCCTCACAGATGGCTAGTTTAAAGATTTTTTGCGGGTTATTCTTGTTTTGCAATTACCTTCTCCAGTCTAAAATGCACTTTTACACATACAAGACAAATAAAAAATGATTACGTTACTCTAAACCAGCAATATAAACCATAAATTGGATAAAAGGGTTTTTCTGTTGTTGTTGCTCAGGAGGAATGCAATTTGGAATACTAGTAGGAAATTTTTCTGTTGTTCTACCTACTTCTGTCACATTCAACATTTTCACACAGGTGGTTTCTTTCTTCCTCCACCAACTCCGTCAATATTTTAAAATTGAGCCAGTGCATTTTAGAAATAAATTGGACTTGGCCAGAAACCCTCGAAATGCCTTGTTCTTACCAATTATCTCAAAAAAACTTAGTTTTGAGCTGCATCCTTCACTTGCAATTGACCTCCTCAGTCAAACATTTCCTTTTCTTTTCCCTGTCCTACATCCTGAATCTTGTAAAAAACCTTGACAGGCTTTTAGCGAGTAGTAAACAAGTCCTTTCTCAGGCCACAGAAATAATGCCTAAAGCTTATTCCTCCAAGATCCAGGCCACACCCAAATAGCCTGGCTACCTCCTGCTGTGTTCACTCACACCAGCTGCAGGAGTGCCTTTATTTGAGAAGGGCGCGATTAGATCCCAGTCTGGGCCACGCAACTCCAAGAGGCTTTGGCAGCCCTCCCTGCAGACCTACTGAACCTCCTTACAGCTCCTGCAGAACGTACCGGTGGTGCTAAAAAACCTCCGCGCACCAGCACAGAATTAACTGGAGCCATCTGTATAAACACAGCTCAACAGCTGGGTAAGGACAAAAGCCCTTAGAGTCTGCGCACGGACGGGACACGTTCTTACTTCAATCGGAGTGGGAATTTTTCCATGCTCGCTCCATTCTAACAAAATTCTGCACCTTAAATGGCAGAGTTTGATGGGACTCAACACTTCTGTTTGGTCTGGCTCCCAACTGTTTACCTGCTGTGGAGATTCCTGACCTCTTCTCAATGTTCATTTTCTGGTTGCTTGCACCGCAAAAAACAGACAAATGTTCCAACATGGAAAGGTGCGATTACCTCCAGGAGAGCTCTGGAACAAGGGCTGTACTCCAATTTTTTTTACAAATTATTCTTGGAAGGCTGTTGAATTTCAAACCAATTACACTTCTGTTCCTGTCTGAGGTGGTACAAACGACAAGGTCCTGCCATTTATGCAGGAGATTATTTTTCAGGAATGATCTGCAAAGTCACCTTCAAGGGATCTGCTCTCCAATGTTACAGCTTCGTCAGCGTCAGGCCTCTCCTGTGTTGTGCTGTTCCTTGAAACAAGGCCAAAGTAACAGAGAAGCACGGCAAACCTGCCAGCTGCCTAGGAAGCCGTGCAGCCCTGCGCTGCTGCTCCAGCCCTCTGGAAAGCAAACTGAGGAGAACAGCCAAAGAGAAACAAAACCTGCCACCTTCACCCAACGGAATTCTAGTGACTGCGCCCCAGAGTGACTGATCAAAGACGCTTACATACAGGTGAACATTTATTTTTAACAAAACAGATGGCTATTTCCATATTTTTGGATGCTATTCATTTCAAAGATGTATAAAGCCCAAGATCTTTCCTAACAGACGCAAGACAGGACGGTGTTCCACCTGGAGCACCACATTCGGTACAGAACCTCTGCCAGCCTGCAACTTTAAATTCCAAGCTAAATGTTTTTAAACAAAGGCCATCAAACCAAGCAAAAAACATGCTGAGTTTGGAAGACTAAAAGAAAATTGCATATTTTCAGCTCAGACCAGAATTTAAGCAGCAGCAAGGCCTTCTCAAGCGTTTGCACTAAAACACCATGTTATTGCCGCGCTTAATCGCACTGCGACGCCTGTGCTCTGGACACGTGCGCGAAGGTCCAAGCACATCCCTGACATTCGCCTCTTTCACTGTGCTCAAAACCTTACAACTTCCTTTGCCACCACTGCGAATTTTAAAACAAGTCCTCTCAGTGAAGACGGAGGAGTCCGGAGGAGAACACCTGAACCTACACACGAAAATCTGTGAGAAACATGGAGAGGGAGGGAGCACCTGAGCCGCCTCCCGGCCCAGCCGGCCTCTGGCCGCTGCCTTTTGCTGGAGGGAGCAGAGGACTCCACACAGGAATTTCACCTCCGGCCTGGCAGGTGAGGTCACCCTCAGAGACCTACACATCCTGGCAAGGGAACTGGCTCGCACAGAGGCACAGGAAAGGCAGCAGATGGCAATGTTAAAAATATTCCCGGGGCACGAGAGCACCCCCGGTGCCACCGGATCACGGGGAGAGAGCGCTGCTGCTCGCAGCTCCCCATCAGCCGCCTGCTCAGGGCCATGGAGGGGGAAAACACCCCCAAGGCAGGGGCAGCAGGGACCGGCCGCGCAGCTCTGCTCAGCCCTGGCTGCGCGCAGGCAGCACGCCGCAAGGCGCCGGCTCGGCGGGGCAGGAGAGCGGCCCTCAGAGCCGCCCGAGCGCTACCTGGCACCACCTCCCAAAGCCACCTGCCCTTGGCATGCCTGCCAGAAGGAAGCAGCTGCTGCTGACGAGATGAAGAGACATGCCAGAGAGAGTATTCTCCCTCCGCATCTCATTTTGTATGGATTTACCTTCTGGAAGCGACACGTGGAAGCCGCGCAAGGCAAGGCCTCGAGGCACCCACATCTCTCAGACGCTGCCCCTCTGCAGCAGGGCAGTGGTGGGATTCAACGTCTCCAAACAGGAAGCAGTTCTTCTCAAATCAAGCAATGAACTTTTCAACCCTTCTGCTCATCTTTGAGAGCAAAACCAAAACTCTAACAGCAAATAATGGACTCAATTTGAAACCTGCCAAATTGCCTACATCTGGTAATTGCTCAACTTTTCTGGTTAAAATGCTTTATTTTGCTGGAACTGTTTGATAGAACCGGCAAAACGTTGGAAACTTCAAAGTAACTTGTGTTCATGTATGAAATTATCACAGCTGTGCTACCTAATTCCACAGGAACACTGCCTAGAGAGACGTTTCTATAGGCTGCCAGTCAGCAATTGCTGTAAACACCCAGATGGCTAATTTGATCCCAGCACGCAGACCGAGGCTGACAACACAGCTCCTCTTTTTACTGCTCGCAGACACGGTGAAATGCCCAGATAAAATGTCAGATTTCTGAACTGACAGCGAAGCACTAGGTGGAGAACCAGGCCCCTCCCTGCCAGCATCCTTCTGACCCCAGACACGCTCGCCTCCTGCAGAGACGCTGTGACTTGCTGTGTTTTGTGGCACCCAGAAACCCCTTCCTGCCTAGACTGATGCTGTGGGCAGGTATTTATCTGCCACCTTATGCTAATTTACTCTTCCGGAACAAACAAGCTCCTAACACCTGCACGTTATTCACAGCAGCCTGGTGATCTGCATCAGCCAATCTGCTCTGCTAAGCCCAGCACAGATTAAAAGTCTGTGCCAAGGGGAGTACCCCGAAACACCACAGCTCCTCTCAGACGGACTCAGATGCAGGCCTAAACACGAGCACTCACACTGCTGTCCACTGAGCAGACACTGGGATTTCGACTGTTGGCTGTGAAAACACCAGCAGCCTTCAAAACCAACAGCAGGAGTTAATCACCTGGTAATTTGTTTCTTGGGTTACACAGGCTACACTGCCACACTTCAGAGGCCATGCATGAACCCAGGGACTCAGGAGACCTCCTCCTCCTTCAGGGGCCGGAGCAGCACAGCCACTTGTGCTTCAGCGCTCCAGATGCAGAATCTGTGTCGACCACAAGCCTCCAGTGAGACCTCTGGAGATGCATGGTTTTCTAGCAAGCATTTATTTAAAAAAAATACATCTATATATTTGATGTCTCACAACATCAAATATTTTTTTTAATTTTTATTTTTTTAAGATACAGAAAGCTTCTTTGGCTACGTAAATATCTGCACAGTTACCTCAGGGTGGAGAGAGGAAAAGGCTCCCCACCACAGACCATTTCTGTCCTGCAGGACAGAGGAAAGAGATTTCCAACCCAGGTTTCAAAAAACTGGCACAAAATGGTTTCTGACAGTATAAGAAAAAGAGAGAGAGAGAAGGGAAATAAAGATATTAAAGTATAAATGCATTAGGCGAGTGAAGATGTAGCTCTCCAACATCATTCACTGCACGAGGACCAGGATTCTTCCGATTCTACAAGCTCTGACACCTGACTCAGTGGCAATCCTGACAAAACCTGGCTTTCCCTACGTATTTACCAAGCCAAGAGCCTGCAAGGCCACCAGCTTCCCAAACTGCCCGAGCGTTCCGGTCACAACAGGTGACGGACGCCGGTCCCCGACTCCCCACCGCCCTGCCGAACACCGTCCTCCACACGGCGTGGGAGCGCTCCTGAGCAGCCCAGACCCAGCAGGGGCGGTCGCCTGGGGCAGTTTACTGCTGCTCGGACAGAGATGGGAACGGAACGCCCTACGATTCTCACCACGGGAGCATGACGCAGCTTCCTTAGAACAGGCACCGACTGTAAACTGGCAAGATCCCATCCTGTTCAGGGTGATTTTGCTCACTGCGCTGCAAGCGCTCCCCGTGAGCAGGAAGAGCTACCTGCCCAGCTGCTCTGGGAACTGCGGCACAGTTTTTGTCGGTTTCAAGGCTGCGTTTCAGTATCTCCCCACATTGCTGTGACACCAGAGCAGTGTTAAAGGAAAAACTGTCAGGTATCTCAGGGAGTTTCATTTTATTCGGAATATTTTGAAAGAATTCGTAACAATTTCAGTGTTAGGAATGTCTTCTTAGAAATTGTGAAAGAAATATTTTGCTCGGAAATGTTTAAACAGAAAAACAAACAAACAAAAAAAAAACAAAAACCTAAATAACTGTTTGAAGATTTAGCTGCTTTCCCTACATTTTCCAGAGAAATTGCATATTCAAAAAGTAACTCACTAACTGCGAACACCTAAGGGGTTATTTACTATAGCCCTCCATTGAGACCATCACCCTGGCATATTCCTAAAAATTTAAGGATTCACTGTTGAGACTGGGCTGAAGTCTTTGCTTACCTTTGGATTAGTCCGCTGCTGCAGTCTTCTCTCTTCCCTCTCCCTCTGCAAGCGCTCAAACTCCTCTCTAATTTCAGCTGGAGTTCTCTTCCTTTCCACAACCTGTTCGAAAAGAAATTGAAAAACAACAGCTGCCCACAGAGAGGATGTGCAGGGCCAGTTCCACCGGCCATCAGGCACTACATTCCTCACCTCCCATCCTTCCATCTCCAGTCCTCTCCGCCCGTATATATCATAGATGGCTCTGGTCTGCGGGTCACTAAGCACTGCAAATTAAAACCAAAAGACAGGTGACAACCTGGGCTTTGGTCTTCCCACATTTCAGGCCAACACAACAGTGACACTTGGGATTCAAGCAGATTCTGGAAACTTCTTCTGCAGGGAAATCAGGGAAATGGAGGAAAAATTCATAATATGCAGGAGATAAGAGAAAGACTCCACATCCTGTTCATTGCGGAGCGTCTTCTGCATTGCCCCTCTGATTTACAGGACAGAAGCGGGAAACAAAGCGCTGCCCAGTATCAGCTCCTTTTATTAGTACTTTGTAACGATACTTATTTGTGCTTTAGAAAGCACAAAGATACCCTGTGAGGAAAACCCTGAAAAGTTTCTGCAAACTCCCAGACTTGCACTGACCTTCATACGCCTGGTGAGCAAGGTTAAACAGCCGCTCGGCTTGCGTCTTCAGCTCCGGGTCTCTGTGCTTGTCTGGGTGGTACAGCATACACAGCCGGCGGTAGGCCGCCTTTAGCTCTTCCTGAGAGGCCTGCGAAAAGCAGTAACAACGAGTTAAAATACAACCAGGGCCTGTTAAAACAGAGACCGTTCTCAAATCAGCCTGACAAGACAAGTCCAACAGCCGTTACGCTCCATTGCTTCCACTTAGACGGGCTCAGGAAGGGACCTCTGCTCCACCACAACATGAGCCCGGCTGGGACACGGCCATTCTCCAGGCCCTTTACACCACGCCAAGGGACTGCAGCAGCCCACCAAGTACACCCAGGTAAAACAGCTGAGGAAAAGAAATAAACAAAGCGTATGAGTAGGATTCCTTGCTACTGGGCAACTGCCGTCTCCCCAGTTCAGTGCAGAAGAGTGCGGAAAAACAGAGTCACCTCAGGATAAAACCACCTCAACACAGAGCCCTGCAGCCACTTCCACGCGGACTAGGCCGAGAAGACAGAGGCACGCACGGCTCTGGAATGAGGCTCTCCAGTCAAACTAGCGATAAAAGGTTTAATCTGCCATTGGTTATAGAACAGAAGCGAGCCGCTCCATTTCTCATAAACGCCATGCTCAGTGGAACGCCAGACTGGGCCGCCCACCCTCACCGAGCAGATCGGCCATTGGCTCGATACTGCATAAGAGAGAGCCTCTTGGAAACCACTGAAGAAGCACTGACGTCATGTCAGACTGCAGTGAGATACAGAAGTCAGTAATTTATCGTATGTAAGTTACATGTTTATTACCAAAGTTCTAGACAAAATTAAAGGCGCATCATCGCCCTGCTTGGGCCTTAAATGCCCTGCTTCGTTGTTTCAGACATAGCACCGCATTTTTACTGGACTGAGATCCACAAAAGGCTACGCGCACACATGCAGGCTAGAAAGCTGCAGCTCAGCGGGGTTATCCTCCCTACCTCGGCTGCAGCCTTCCTGGACAACCGCAGCGTTAGGGACACACCATGCCACACCGAACCGGCTCAGCGTACAGAACCGCCAGCTCGCTGCACACACCACGCAGGACAGCACGACGGAGTGTAGTTAGAAAGGGGCAATTAACAACACAACCACTGCTCTCAGTTGGAATTACTCTCTCAAAGATCATTTTAACTTGGCTTCCAGTTCCCTGCTGCACCGAACTTGGAGCTTTTTTGTATCTGTTTAAGCGCTGGAGGCCTGTTGAAGTTAACAGCTCGGCCTCCGCTGCCGCCCTCCCAGGCAGGCACAGCGCCGTGCGCCTCCGGCCTCCTTCCTTCACCCTCTACATCTGCACCTCGATGGCTTTCGGGAGCGCTGCTTACAGGAGCTGCCAGCAGTGTGAAAGCGCGACCCACCGGCTTCTAACAAGACACGTGCTGGAGCTGCACAGAAACTTTTCAGAAAGGAGGAATATCTCTACTCTTATCTCTACTGCACGGCACCGGGGAGCTCCGCGTAGCCAGTCGCGCGTTTTTCCTTCGGAAACTCGAAAGGCTTCCGAAAACGAGACACAGGAGACCACCACCACGGCCACAACTGGCACTGCCATCACTGCCCACGGTGCCCCCTAGGACCCCCGCAGACCACCTCCTGCCCAGGGGTCACCTCACTCTTCCAGCCCCGCTCCGCTGAGTCACGGCCCGCAGCGCCGGCACGCGGACGCCTC
>VXAV01011917.1:38084-50194 GCA_013399715.1 Alectura lathami
GCCTGGCACAGCCGGGGAGCGCTGCCCAGCCTGCGCTCGGCCGGAGCGGCTTTGCCCGCAGCCGGCGCCGGGCTCGCGAGGCCGGCACAGGTGCCCAGGAGCACTGCAGGCTGTTACAAAACAGTGCCGTGAGGTCAGGGCTGTGCCTCGCACGGAATACTAAGGCAAGCGAAAGATTAGCTCAGCAGGGTGAGAGAGAGATGCTGGAACAGAGCGACTAGCAGAGGCAGCCCACGGCAGACCTCGCTTGTCGCCAGTTATATCTGCAGCCGTGATCTTGGGTAGCGCTGCTCTGGGTTTTGACTGGGGAGCGAGGGGGGAGCGCAGCCCCTGGGCCACAGCTGCTGCTCTTCGCAGGGCCCGCGGGGCTGGCTGGGAGTGGGCCCCTGCACCGCTCCCCGGCAGGGAAACGGGGGGAATGCCCCAGAGCGGGGAGCGGGTGCTGCCTGGCTGAAGGCCCTCCAACCCGTGCCGGGCTGTACCGCGTCGTGGCGGGCAGGCTGGGCGCTAGCTGGCATTTCCCCAGTGACAAGCGAGGAAGAAAAGCAAGGCCTCTGCTGCCCTCGGTGGGGTGTTACCCGTGTCGGGTGTGATGCCTGCATGGGTGATCCTAGGGCACTTCTGCCCTCAAAGAGGAGCTTTTGGCAGACCTCTTATTAACACTGCTGCAGTCTAGTGTGAGGCTGAAACTGGTTTCCCTGTAGGAAATTCAGCTAATCTGTTAGGAATTTTATCTTCCTGTAAGTTCTGTTTGAAAGCAGGAAAGCGTGTTCAATTATTTAATAAATTCTTCTGATCCAAGTGTAGCTAACGAGGAGGTATCGATCACGTTACAGAAGCTGCTCAGTGCTCATAGCAGCTGCGATGCGGTGCTTCAACAAGGGATGCTCAGAGGCTCGCTTTCCGAGGAGCCGCCTTGGCGTGGGTTGGTTTTCTGGGGGAACTGCTTGGCAGCGCGCTTCCCCCGAGCGAGCCCACCTGTTAGACTCGCTCCTTCCCATGTGGTTTAGAAGTTGAGTCTGCAAAAACACAAGGACGACTCAAGTTCTGAGGATTTAAATTGCCATGGCAACATTCTGTTTCCCATGGATTTCGGTCCTGTCAGGGCTGTGCTCTTTCTCTAACGTGATTTGGGAGTTGTGGGGTCCTTAGGGATGTTAGTGGCAAAGTGACTGGGAGTCTTCTAACGTTTCTCTGAACGACAGCTGCTCGTCGCCAGCTCTGGCCACTGTTTTGCATGCATCATGGATGATTCAGGGGAATTTTTGGGAACGGTCCACAGATGTCACATCTTGGCAGGGAAATATAGAACAAAGAAATACAACTTCTGTGAGCTAAATATGAACTGTGCTTTCTAAGCATGTAGAGACAACTCTTTAAAACTTTAAATTATGACAGAAGAAAAGTAGCTTCTGTACAAAAAGCAGTTTGGGAGGGGGCAAAACGTGCTTGTTTGTGCCTCACTGAGTTGCCGAGTTACCATCCGAATCAAAGAAACTCTCATCATTACATTTTTTTTTTCCCCGTAAGCTTTAATGTCCTAGATAGTTTATTTTCTGCCCATAAAGTGTGTGCTCTGTTCATAAGGGTGTGAGCCTCCCCTGAGAAAAGGGTGAAGTTCCTGGCTTTGGGTGTGGGGCTCTCAAATGAGGGCTGGGTGCTCGGCGGGCTGGTGGGGACCGTCTTCCTCGCTCTGGTGAGAGTGGCAAGCGCACGCGAGGAGGCCGTGCTTAGCAGATGTTCTCAGGAACTAGCAGCGTGTAGTCGTCGCTGGGAAATTGCCCCCACACACAGTGTTTTTACTCGTATTTAGTTCCATCTCAGGTCAGTGGAGGAAGAACTAGGAGGTGCCATAAACTGAGCTGAGCTTGTCCAAGCTGTCGGATTGCCACCTGACGAAGTTCCCCCTCCCAGTGGTTCTGGCCATCAGCCAGAGGGGAGGTGTGTGCCGGTGGGGCTGTCACGCCGCAGAGGCAGGGTCCAGCTGCGTCAGACTTGTAGCGTCACCTGGGGGCTCTTTGACTTCAGCGGAAGGCAAAGCTTTGATCAAATTATTCCTCCAAAAACAAACTCAAACCAAAACACCTGAGGGTCTAGAGCAGCACGCTGCCCCTCTCTGATCAGCCAGATGAACGGTGACAACTAAATTTTAGTAGAGGTCTTTGGCCCCATTTGCGGCGTTAGGAGTCCGTGAGATAATGTCTTGTCACGTATGAACGTGCTATTGATTTTCTCTCGGTGTTGTCCTGAAACGTGTGCGGTGCGTCTGTGGAGCATTGACAATCCTCCATCACCAGCTTTATGGGAAAAGAATGGTTATTGAATCTCTTCCCATAAAATATAATCTCTTTCTCTCTTCCAGAATTTGCTGGCCTCTGTGGGAGTCCCTCATGTTATCAGTTTGAGAAAATTGATTTTTTTTGTCTCCTCTTTGTGCACTTGTGTTTAGTTTTGTTTTTAATTTGCCTTGTGCGATTTGAAAGGGAGACTCCCCTAACACTGTGTGTTCTCTCAGTGTTGTATTGCTTCTGTTTCGTATAGATTTACACTTTCAGAATGTTACAAAATGAAATAAAGACGTTTACTTGGCACGAGCCTCTCGTTACTGGGAGTTCTGTGCTCTGGGTGGGTCCCTGTCCTGCTCCTTCTTTCCAGGCAGGCCTGAGGTACTGACGGCTGTTCAGCTGCTTACTGGTAAACCTGGGGTAAGTCTCTGGAGTCAACACGGATGGGTCAGAGAGTTTTGGACGAGTGACGTTGTAGCAGAGAACATAACTTGCAGTACCGGCTGCTCGGGAGCAGTGGCACAAATACCGTCAGCTTTGTCCTTTCCTCTGTGCAGCCCTGACTGACCGTGGGACTTTTTCCTTTCAGGAAGGAAACGGCAACATGAATTCATAGATGATGAGTAGGATGCCAAAGCCAGAGATGACAGTGCTGTTGAAGAAATGCTGGGTAGAACAAAAAGGTAAATGGAACAGCTGACTGAGTGCGTTGTGGAGCCTGCGGGGCTTCGCGTGTTGCCTTCCTTCGTGAGGCAGATGACCCATCCCCTCAGACTATAGCTGAACTTTCTGAATTCCCTCCTCCTCCACCAGTTTGCATGAAGTCTTAGTGACACCTCTCACTCCCGACCTGCTTTTTCTATGCTTAGGTCTTCCCCAAATCTGCGTTGTTCTGTACTTACCGGCCCCCATCACACTTGCATGTGTGCCCTTGCATGCATGCTCTAGCAGATCCAGCAGCTGCCTCACCCTAACCCGCAGCTGACGCTATCAAGTTAGTCTAGCAGTCACCCTAAGTTGTCTGCTGCAATATTTTGTGATAAGAGCAAAAAAGGAATGAGATGAACTCAAGCAGCTGATTTGCATCTAGTGCCGTTCTCCCAAGGGGATGGTTCAGTGCAGTGGTTGCTGTGACACCTTCTGACCTCACCCTGGACAGGTACCTGTGGTGAAGGTGTTTGAAATGCGCTGCCAGCGAGTTGCCCCCACGAGGACTAAGTTACTCCAAAGTACTTCCTGCATTGTGTGTTAATGTGTTGAGGTGCCCTACGGAATCACTGCTTATTGGCTCTTTCATTCTGAGAAGTTATCTCTAACTGAGGCATGAAAGTCCACCTGGGGACTTTGGCAGGTAAGCAGCAGATGCAGTCACACCTGCACAGAGCCAGGCGGTGGACAGTGGAAGTGGCTGAAGCACCTGATGGGAAGTAAAAAACAGGAATTACGTAAACTATTTTCCCCCGATAGTGCTCTGCATTTTGAGCTGTGATCGTAGCTGGAAGTGGAGAGCCTGTATCCCTGCCAGCTCTTCCAACTCCAGAGTAAGCCTCCAACTTACCTCTAGCAGAAGAGTTCTGTGAGGCCTTCTGCTGTATCACTGAGAACTCTGGGCTCAATATTATGGTTTAGTTGTGCCTCTACTTAGTCAAAATACTTTCCCATTTTTGTCAGTGACAAGGAGTTGCTCTGGATACTGCAGGAAGTGCTGAAGTCCTTGCTATGTGTAGGCAGCACGGTGTCACAGGGAGGAACAGCAGCAGCAGCTTCGGTTCGTTTAGTGAAAGTGCAGTGGTGTGTCCAGTGTCATTTGGGAAATGTACCCTGTGCTTGAGATGCTGTGTAAGTCATAGATGAAATGCGTGTGATTTTTAATGGCCATAGCTTCCGTAAGCTATCGTATAGTTAAAATCTATGATCTGCTTTTTGATAACACCAGAGCTGGAATTCGGGCAGTCTGTGGCAGTGGGAAGAACAGGGCATGGGCAGCGTTTGTCGGCATCTGCCGTGGCTCCGGGAGGAGCGCTGCGCACAGGTGACGTCGCTATGGACCATGCAAGCACCTTTTGTGCACATAATCTGTCAGTGTCACTACTGAGAACGTTTTAAGTTGAAATTTTGACTTTGTGTGAATTACTCTGAGTATGTTGATAATCTACCACGTACTTTGTCTACTGCCAGCCGTACTCACCCTAGCTTTGCAGTTTGGTAGGCTGTTTCCAGAAAGCCGCCGCGTGCTGGCAGCCATGCCTTTGTGTTGCTCCTGTGAGACACAGGCTTGGGTCGTGGTGGGTTCTGGAGGCTGGGGGCATCACTTCCTCCCCGCGTTTTAGCTGGAAGGACTCAGTGCTGAATACACCACAAGTAAGTGCAGTCCTTGGATTGTGCTTGAACTCACAGGCAGACCTTGCAGGCCACTTCTGAAATGTGCTCCTCAGGTTCGTGATCCAGGTGAACGCTCATTTTCATTCATACTATGCTAATTACTGTGACTAAACTCTGTTTACCTTTTGCTCTTTTCAGTTGATTTTGATCAGTCAATTATTGCAGAGAAAGATTAACTTCTAGTGTTCATATCACTGTAAAGTTCCTTTTTCCTTAAAGCCGAAAGAGATGTTATAAAAAATTTAAGCTGTGGAACGCTGGGTCACAGGTTTTACTGTTTAATCAGAGATGGAAGCTGAAAGATGTCATTCCATGTATAACAGCTAATTCCAATATTAATGGTTCTATTACCAGCTTAAAAAGTAATTTTATGCACAGCTCTCTTCCGCAGGAGCGCCTGCTAATTTTGAATCTCACTCTGAGGAGTCCGTGGCAGTTATTTTAAGCCTCATTCTGTGGTTCCTGTAGGTGAGCTGGGAGTGTCTCATCCTTGGGCGGTGCTGTGGTGTTGCTCTGCGTGGGTCTTTTCAGCACAATGAGAATGACAATTTGTGGTCAATTGCTGCAAATTGTGAAGTGTGCACAACAGGCTTCTCACAGAGGTGAGCAGGGGGCGGGAGGAGCTCTGGACTTAGGCGGATATCCAGATGGGGTTGTGCTGACCTGTATCTCTGGAAAATACTGTGCATTGCTCCCCTGACAAATAGCCCTTTAGATGAATGTTCAGTGTAGACTGGCACTGTCAAAACAGATGATGCACAGCCCTTTGCACTGGAAGTGGCACTGCGTGGGGATTTCTTTCGTTCCGTAGTTCAGTCGAATGGTTGTCTGTGCAGGGATGTTCTGTCCTTGCCTGCGGTTCTGCAGTTCTCGCAGGTTTGCATTCCTGGTTTTACCTTCATGCTGTCCCAGGCTGAAATGCTTCATATTTAACACTGGATTCTATAAATAATTGATGTGCCAGTCTTAGCAGCCAAAAATCTGCAGCAAGTTGCGCTGTTGTTGAGTAGTAGGGTTCTTCTGCGTTCTTTACTCCTTTACATCTTAATTTTCACTCTGCTGCCAAGGGAGTGGGAGTTGATTTACTCTGCTTCAGGGAAAAGAAGTATTATCTTTCCCGTCCTTTGAGGAGGAAGCTCAGGTGAAAATCAAGAACTCACAAATGAAGTCATCTAAGTAGAGACCAGCTATTTCTGCGTAGTTCAAGTGTGCTGCTTGCAGAGGTTTCACATGCCGTGTAACTCTCGTGGGTCATACGTGAAAGAATTGCTTCAGTGGTAAAGGCAAGGTTTAGGCACATCTCGAAACAAAACTCTGCTCTGTAGGTAAAACTAATGACAAAATTCTAAAGCCGTTGTTTTTCTTGAGAGGAACTACCGCGTATCCGTACTGGCAGGGAGGGGCTCTGTGTAACGCGGCACCAGACAGGCGCCCCGGAGATCGGCTGAAGGGCTGCGCTGCCGTGGAACTGCTGCAGGCAGGCCACAAGTGATTCTGGTTTGTGATACTGGAATTATGCTTCCATTTGGTTTATCTATTCATAAATAATGATCTATTCATAAATAAACATGATTTATTATAGGGGAAGTTCCTTCTCATTGTGAATTTATGGCATGGCAGAATCCCAGTCTTTGCTGAGTCCCTTAAAGAAATGAGATAATGATTTCGGTGATGATGCTTTTTAGCTGGAAACCTGGCGTGCTCTGTTGGTTGTCAGTGATGTCGCCATGTTAGGGTAGAACAGTTCACTTGGAAGAAACCCTCAGAGATCATCGGGTGCAGCTGGCTGACCCCTCAGCTCTAACCACAAGTCAGAGCGTATCACTGAGGGCTGTGACGCGTGCAGAGCAGGTAATGGGGGTGTGTGACTGAGGGCTTGGTTGGGTAGCTCCGGGACAGATTTCTGGCAAAGCCAGCGTGGTGCTGTCGTCAGGAGTTCCTTGGGAGCAGGCTGACTCAGGTAAATTTGACTTGCCCTCTGCCTTCCAGTTCCTGAGTCCACGTGGCTCTGAGGGCCCTCTGCCGCTCCGCTACCATCCTCAATTTTCTCTGCCTTCAGTTCTTTTGTTTGTCTCCCGTTACTCATCCTTCTGCTTTCAGTGCCTGAGGCTGACATTGTCATACCTTGGTGACTAAAGTTTGGCTCCTGAATCCATTTTTATTCAGCTAATACAGACAGCGGTCCAATTTCAGAGAAGTATCCTGAAAAAGGAATTTGGTTAAATGCAGGAACAGAAATGTCGGAGCGTACCTTTAGGGATCTTGGGTTTAAGCATGATTTCCCATTGTGTTTGCTTCACTTGTTCCTTGAGATCTGATGTCAAAGTAACCTGAAGCTTACTGCACCTTGAACATGTTGAAGAGAAAATAAGAGCAGTGAAAATGTCCTTTTCCCCCGGCGCCGTGGGTTGCTGTGGGTTTCCGTCGCGCTCTGGCTGGGGTGCAGTGCGCGGGCGCTGCCGTGCCTGGCCAGTGGTGTCCCCTGCCCTGTCCCCTGCCCCGGGCGCCCCGAGCAGGGAGGTGCTGTACCAGCAGCGTGCCGGGCGGCGTCCCATGGCAGGATTTACTTTTTTGTTCTTGCTCCTGTCAGGGCAGTTCTGCAGAGGAGAGGTTTGTGGATGTGAGAGGAGAAGCATTCCCAGGCAGCAGCCAGCGCATACAGCTTGTTTCAGGATGACAGCTTTAAAAAAAAAAAAAAAAATCCTTCAACGTACCTGATTGAAGACTTCCCTAAAATTGTAAATGAAGCCACCATGGATGGCAATCATGTGACCTCCTTAAACTAAATAATTTGATTGTCTTATTATAGCAGAGAGCAAAGAGAAATGTCCAGAATATACTGTAGGAAATTGCCTTTACTAAATCTAGCCCAGCGTTTATGAGCATTGTATGTATTTTTTGATTTTGCGAGAATTACATAAATGGGGGAAAAATGTTAATTTAAGTTGACTACCAAAGTAAATCACAGCTTAATTACTTTTTTTTTTCTTTTTTCTGGCTAAAATTAGAATTTTATGTAACGGCCAGTAGACATTTTCTTTAATTTTTGACTCATAATTTCTAGTAGCTTGTCCAGAAGAGCTGGAGAAGGTTGCAGCAGAATTGAAAAAATAAATGTTCTGAATTTTATGGTGACTTACTGGTAAATCCCCTTAGCTGGGAGCCTTAATTTACCTCATATTTTAGTTTTTTCTTCTCTATTTGGCTTATGAGAGTATATTACAGCAAAATAGTTATTTTTTTAGTGCTGCCAGGGTGCTTGGAGCATGCGCAGTGCACTGACGTGCAGGCAGGGTCTGCCCTGCTCTGGGGCAGGAATGGAGCTCCAGGGAGCGCGGAGGGGAGCCCCTTCTGCAGCTGCTGGAAGTTGTGCCGCAGTTAACGGGGCTCCAGCCTTGCAAACTCCCCTGCTGACCGCTTGCTTTTCCCCTGGGCTCGGTACCAGCACGGAGGAGCAGAGCCTTTGTGCTGTTGATTTTGGATACAGGTGAATGCCGTGTGCAGCTCTGAGGCTACAAGCTGAAATACCTACAGAAACTTCACAAGGCTTTGCTCGGCAAAAACATCTTTCCTGCATCGCAGGAGGGAAGGTCCATCGAAACGGTAGAGGCTCTGGAGCAGTGTTTCAGCTTAGTCTTCTCTAAATTCTCTTCAGCCAGCAGAGTTTTACTAGAGATTATTTGAATGTCATTTGTATTTGAGGGAAATAAATGGGCTCAGGATTGCAGAAGGAACGGGAGGAGAACGTATGCAAGCCCCAGCACGTGGAGGGTGACTGGCTTAGATGCAGCTGCATCCAGTGTGAGTGTAATCCAGCGGTTTTAGTTCCTGGTAATTTATGTTCTTCTTCAGTTTCCACACATCGTTGTGGGCAAGGTACTTGGAAGGCAGAGCCCCCAGAGTATACGTCTGTAGAGGACCTTTCTGAGGAAATGCATGTTTGGGGATTGGTTTTGATGAACCTGAGAACCGGCTGTTGTGCTTCTCAGACACAGTGAAGTACCTCTTGGTTCCTGCACACACATGGGCTTGCTTAAGGCTTTTTTCTCCCAGAAAAAAAAACAGCTTTTGATTCTGTAGGTGGAGAGAGGAAAGGGCAAAAGCATTTAATTCCCATCATTGTGAGGTTTTAAAAACATCTCTGTTTACACTTTTAAGAGCATTTTTTGCAAGAACGCTTGGCACTCCTCGCTGCTAGATCACGGAGTAACCTTGTGCAAACAATTCGAAAGAAATGGGGTTCCAACATTGTCATGACAGTCACTGAAACAGGCTGAATTGTTTTCATTTTTGATGCTTGCCATAGCAACTGTGAATGTATGATTTGCTTCATATCCGCAACAGGGTGTTTGCGTTTATTCCTTACAATTTTACTTTGCGTGTAACTATGCGTGCCAAATCATCCATTAACGGAGCCAGACCCACATCTGTTGTGAAATGGCAATGAGGATTTTTTTTTAAGGAACTTCTTTCTATTTTACCTCCCTCTTAACCAAAAACAAGATGAGAATAGTAGCAGCTTTTATCAGTGTACCTGCAAAAACTTCTGGTACATCTACATTCGTCGTGCTTAGCAGCTGGAGGCGACGGCGTGTTTGTGCCCGCAGAACGGTGAGACCGTCGGTTTATCCTGCACCATGCGCACAGAATCTTTTGTGGGTCAGCACCTCTGTGCCTTGATAGTGTTCAGACCATCATTCTAAACAGCGAGGAGCTGGGAATCTTGGAGGATAGCAGCGCTGCATAGATTGAGATGGCTTCTTACTTTATTGCACTGGAAATTAAATGAAAGTATTTGGGACTGCCGGTATGTTTGATGAAAAGTCCACGTTCAGACCACATCTAATGTTACATAGATCATACTGTATCGTTGTGCTACTGTTAAAATTACACAAGTTCAGGTATATATTAAGGCTTTTTACTCCTGGTGTAAAAGCTTATGTTGAGACAGAGAACTAGTTCATTAGGCGTGTACAGCAGAGTTCATAACACTATTTCTGGAACCACTTGGAGATGCCTCACTCGTTTTTATCCAACCAAGCTCTTACTGTCAGGACAGACCAGGATCCAGGCGGCCAGACAGCGCTCTCAGAGACAGCTCACAGCGCAGGCTGCGCTCTGCCCTGGAGCCAGAGCTATTCTGAATTAGAGCAAGCGGAAGCGCCTCCTTCCCCAGGCTTGCCATGCCGAGGGCAGGCGGCTGGCGCCTGAGGAGCCTTGTTGCTCTGATGAGCCACAGGAACACAAGGAACTGCTTTAGCTTTGGAGAGGAGAGGTGGGCGCTCTTGTGCACGCGGGTAGCTCCTTCTGCACTGAATGTTCCTGGGTGATCTCAGGGGCTCACCCTGTGTGGAGTACCGCAGGGCTGTTTGTTCCAGGAGTATGTAAGGGACCAAGGCAGTGAGGGCTGTGGCTGAAATAAGCCGTTGTGCTGGCCTCACCGGAGATGGCTGGCAGACCTTTTGTGGCGACCTTGTCCCTGGCCCTGGGAGTGTCCTGGGTGCCTGCTTGCCTTTCAGCCACAAGCACCTGCAAAACGGAACCCGAACAGCTCTGCCGCTGGGTTTGGTAGCAAAGTGAGAATCGCTTCAGCTAGGAGGTGTATCGGCGCTGCTTTGCTCTCAGCTCTGTTCTGTAATGTAGTCTTGCCTGAACACCAGGTGGAAGCTCTTGCCCCTTCTGAACGCCAATCTGATGTTAAACCTGGGCGGGGGACTGCATGTGCCCAGAGGTAAGCTGGTTTGGGAGAGACGGACAGCTGGACAGGATTTGTGTGCTGGAGGTTCTGCACACGGTGCTGCCTGGCTCCTCCAGTTGCCCATCTCCTGCTGAAGAGATCAGCACTTATAGCTGATCCCACCACTGCATTAGTGTTTGTGCACATCTCTAGCACACAGCACACTCAGCCTGCCACTCCAAAGCCTCCACAGCCGTGTGCCTTTCACGCTGCGCGGGATTAACGGTCGCTGAAAATAGGAAAAAGGAATTTTCTTCTGTCTTAGAAGAGACCTATCCTGCCATACCCTTGGCTCAGGAATGGCTTCAGTCTTTAACAAAAACAGAAAACCAACAGGTCTTCTTAAAGAAGTTTCATTCTCCTGAGAATCTAAGGGAAAATATCCCTTTTGAGCGCTCAGTCACATCAAAGGAAACAACCGTTTCAATCTTCATTTGCATTGTGCAGGCATTAGATGTGGTCCAGTTACACTGAGCTCTGCTTGAGAAGGCAGAAGTGCCAGTACTCTTCAAGCTTTGACGGAGATGGAGAGAAAACTCAGCCAGGCAAATAATATATCACTCTTCCAAGGCACTTTCCATTTTTAAAAGGACAGAACAATTTACTTTGTTTCTTGGGAGACTTTACAGCAAAAGCTCTTTGACATCCAATTCTAAGAAGGCAGACTAAGCGTTGATCCCTTGGCTGTTACGTTCTTGAAGTGGGGCTTGACTTGCGAGCTCAGGACAGCAGCTGGACCGTGACCTTGTTCCTGTACAGTAGGGTAGAGGGAGTCGGTTATCGTTTCATCTGATGGTAGCGGTCTGGAGGAGGAGGTCTAAGGAATGTAAACCGGTCTGCGGGCATCCAAGTCCATCCAGGCCGTATACCGAGAGGCGTCTGTGCAGCCGTGTGCCGCACATTGTGCTCATGTGTGAGCACATCGTGCTCGTCACAAACTCATTCCTGCATGATCTGCAGGACGTCCTCAAACATTTTACAGCTCCTTGGCGATAGTAACCCTGCTCCTTTGCAGATCAAAAGTCTTCCTCCCCGGCTGTGTCTCCTCTGCGCTCCCGTTCTCCTGCAGCTTTCTGCCCATCTCTGTTTCAAAGCACTAGCTCGGCGGCACCGTGGGTTTGGGATGCATGCCCTGGTTTTCTGTGCCGAGGGAAGCCCTGCCCTGCCCTGCCCTGGGTTTGCCTGCTGGCGTGAAGCCCTGGCGCAGGTGTGTAGCAGATGGGTGCCCGCAGCAGCATGCTTCCAGCTCTCCTGCCGGCGATGCCGCTCTGCACAGAGCGGCACCTCGCACACGGTGCTGCTGTTGCGCTCCCACAAAGCAGCGACCGCCGCTGCGTCGCCTGGGTCCGTGCGGTGCAGCTTTCCCTCTGCTTCAGCTGGGAGCACAGCGCCGGGAGCTCCCGGGGTAACGGCAGCGGGGCAGAAAGTCTGCTCCGAACGGTGGGCAGTGCAGCGTCAGCATGAGCATCATCCACAGGTGATAAAAGTGCTAAAGGAAAAAGCTTGAAAGTTTCTCACCGTTTGAGGTTTAATTTGCTGTATAAGAAATTCGGGTTTTAACTTGACTTAGTTACAGTCATCTCATTGTTTTGGTTATTGGACGCGCATTTGCCAGTCTGAGAGAGCAAAGCCGGGGCGGCAGGAGGTGCAGCTGCAGCTGGGCCGCGCCCGCGTGTTGCCGGCTCGGCCCGGCCCGGCCCGGGAGC
>VXAV01011917.1:51917-67503 GCA_013399715.1 Alectura lathami
AGGGAGGGAGGGAGGGAGGTGGGTGCTGCCTCGGGGCCTCCATCTCCCAGGGCCGGGGGGAGGGAGGCGGCTGTTCCACCTCTGGCACCTCAGCCGTTGCGTAACTGAAATGGGGTGAATTCGACGGATGCCCTTTGAACGTACCCGGCGTCACCCGTGTGCCCCAAATAACTTTATTTAGCGCGGCCGATACGGAGCGTCTCCTTGTCCGCGGCAGGCAGGGTAGATGCGGGCTTCATCCTCTCGCTCTTAAGCCGTTTTTCTCCTTCTGCCCAAAGAATCATTATCGGGATAAGGGTTATGGCTCCACCTGTTTATGAATTTTTGCTCGAAGTGTTTGTTTTTTCTTTTGTTTTGTTGTGTTCGATATGACCGAGGAGCTGTAGGTCATCTGCAGCCATGGCCGTCTTTGGTGTGCTTCCTGCCCGTACCTTGGTGAAGTCCCAGTGCTTTCCAAAACCTAAATTTTGAACAGCAGTGCTGCTTATGTGTGTGTTGTCAGCTTCATCGGCTATTAATCCCTTTGATGCTCCCAAATTCATTAGTTCCATCGTTCCTGCGGTCTGGAAGATGCTGGGCTTCATTTTTTTCTCATTTACGTTGAAGTAAATGATTAACTCCGCTGAGGCAGCGAAATGCCAGCGGGTTAAAGCTGGTGTAAGCCCGAAGGGGATGAGTTTGTGCCTTGGCTTCTAGCTCAGACTGGGAAGTTTCGGTTCTTTGGCTGTCACCGAAGCGCCCCCGGGTTTGATTTCTGTTTTCAGGCTCTCTGTGCTGACGTGTGACGGCGTTTTTCTACGTGAAGCACAACTCCTGTGCGCTCCGTCTCACGCGGATGAGCGTGCCTTCGCTTGGGGGTGGCCCGGCCTTTGGGCCTGTGCTTAGCGCAGCTCCGGTCGCGTTCCTCGTCCACGGCTGGAGGGTTCCTGGTTGTTGAGGCGCTGGGCCCGCGTTTGCTCCCCTGGCGGGGTGCTGTGTGGCACGAGCACGTGGGTGCGCCGGGGCTGGGCGGCAGCTGGGCACGGCCCCCCGAGGCAGCGGGCTGACGGTCCCGCCGGTGCGTGTGGTGGTGGGAGCCGCGGCTCTGCCCGCGGAGGCTGACGCGGGAATGGTGTCAGCGCGGCTCGGGAGCGGCGTCCAGCAGCCGTTGTTTACGTTTTTCCTCCAAGGATTTTGAGGGACTCAGTGGGGAATTTGGCAACTCTTCAGGGTTCGTTATTGAATGCTTCAGCTGGCAAACACCACCTGAACCCAGAACAGGCCTGGTCTGGTTGTTAGGCAGCAGGCACTCGCTTCCCTCTGCGGAAGCCTCGCGTAAGGCTTCGTTGCGTACACAAACCTTGGCTTTCCATGGCCGCGGGGGTGGTGGATTTCGTGCCCTGCTGTCCTGCTGGGTGCAGCTGGCCTGTCGCGGTGGAGCAGCAGAGTCCGCCGCTGGCTTAGTGCAGTCTTTGCCCCAGAGTTTTTGCTGGATGTCAGCGGCTGAAGTTTGGCCGATTGCCGAGGTGGAGGTGGGCTGCCTTTTGCTGCGGTTTGTAAACCCACGCCACCCGTACGCCAGGCGGTTGGCTCTCCTCGCTTCCTCACCAGTCAGAGCTGCAGGTGTGTGTTAGGTCGTTGTTTAGGAATGTGGTTTTACAGATGCGGCTGTTCTGCGCACAAGGTCTCCGATGTAAGACATGGCTCTTGTGTGAAGCTCTACTTTTGTAATCCAGTTCTACATCTCATTTTTAATGGCTCTCCCAAACACCTTTACTCAGAGTTTTTGTGCTTGGTGTTTAACTCTGCTGCTGTGGGTAACTCGGGATTCGTGTCCAGCATCAGAAAACGGGGGCAGTGTTACGTACAGGCAAGGTTGAACCAAGCGTTCTCGAATTCATTCTTTCAGGACCGGGTGCTAAGTCGACGTTGCCGATATCCCTGAAAGCTTCTTTTCAGACCTGCGTGGAGAGATGTGTGCTACTGGAGGAAGAGGAGGAGGGAAGGGGAAGGAGCTGCCCTGGTTCCCTGTCCACGCAGCCCTCAGAAAGGGGGAACTGGAGTGTGACCTTCCTTTTTTAGTGTCCCTTCTGTCTCTGCTTCAATAAACCAAATATATCTGCAGGGAGAAAACCTTCCCATGGAGTGAAACGAGGCTAGTGGAGTGCGTGTGGAATACACCGCCTGCTTAATTAAAGCGCGGTGCTTCCAGCAGCTTCTTGCGGTTACAGCGTTCCCTGGCTTTCCTGATCCACGCCTTGCTGAATTTTTTTCTTTTCTTCCCCCCTCGCTTTGTGTCCTGTTTTCATCTTCTGAAGCCTCCTGAACCCTTCGGCCCCGTGCTGCGGGCTCTGCCCTGCTCCTCTGCTCGGCCCAGCGTTCGGGGCAGGCTGCGGCGGGCACGGGGCCGTTGTGGCACGGGGTGGGTGGGAGCCGGTCCCCAGCGCTACGCTGCTGCTGGGGGCGGAGAGCTCGGCGCCAGCCGAGGTCAGCTAGGGCGCAGCTGGGGCGTGGGGGTTCTCTGCCACCGCTCCCAGCAGGTTTCCGAGCCTGGGGACTCGGACTGTTCGTAGTAAAAAACAGTAATCATGAACAAGTGAGGTCTGTGACCGGTCGCTGCCGCGGAGCTGCTCTGTTCGCTGCTGCAAGGGTGAAGTCAGAGGTGGGTTTTTGTAGAAGTAGCGCTGCAAAGCTTGGAAAGGACGGAGGGTCCCAGCGGGTGTGGGACACGAAGGCAGAGTAACTGCGGTAGCGGCTTTTGGCTGAATATAGCCGTCTTATCTCTTACTTTGTCCGATTTCTTCATGTATGATCTGCTGAGCAGTGAGGACTCAGGATGTTGGAAGAAGAGGGTTTTTCTTCTGCTTCTGCAAAGAGTTTGGAGTTTCAGAGGAGCCAACGGGATGAGGAACGCAGCTCCGGGGCAGCCCTTGTTCTGTGCTGCAGGTGGGGCCGCCTCTGAGCAGCACGCGGCGGGTTTGGCCCTCCGTGGCCTCCCGTTCTGTTCCAGCAGCTGGCTGCAGCGCTCTGAGGCCAAGGGTTTCTCCAAAACCACCTGTTTGCAGCGCTCGGGTGCCTTTTCCCGCTTCTGTAAGGCAGTTTCGCAGGTGTCTGACACTAACTTACAGCTTCATAAAAGTGAGTTTGTAAAACTTGTGTTTGTGACTTTATGGGCTTATTCTTTATGTTTACATCCAGCATAGAGCTGTCTGCAAATCAGCTCCGATCAACGCCCGTTCAGCCGCTTCTGCGTTCTCCAATTACACGTTATACTGATAAACTGGGGTAGTTAAATGGTCGAGAGATCCAAATCCACCTTCTGGATCACAGAAGATTTAAGGACCGGTTAAAAAAGACGAGAGGGTGGTTTGGAGAGCGGGGGCGGCGTGGAGACTCGCTGTGATTTGCTGTTGTGTGCTTTAAAGTTTTATGGCCCGTGTTGCATCCCCTGGGAGGATAAAGTGCAAGGAGCATGAACAAACCCATAAAATTCCGAAGGGTTTATGTGGTATAATTAATATGGAACTTTCTATGAACTTTATAATGGTTTTACTTTCTTCATTTCACATGAGTTTTTGACTCGCTAATGAGTACTCTTGAACACCACTAATAGATCTTAAATTTTGGATTTTCCCACTGAATTGTGATAAGACCCATTACGCCGAAATAAAGCATCCTGCACAGCTTCCTGCTGTAACGTTCCGAATGGGCTGCGCACGCCCTGGGGAGCGTTCCTGAGCTGAGGCCAACTGTACGCTAAGAAATAAATAAATATCACGTCGATGGAGCTTCACTGGCAAATCTCCTTGTGCGAGTGCAGCTGTGCTCGCAGAAGCGCTTCGCACTGACACCGGGCGGGCCTGCGGTCACAGCGCCGCAAGTCGCAGCCGTGGCGAGAGCCGTGCTCGGGTGGAAGTCCAGGCACGAGTCTGGCCCAGGTTTCCGCGGTGAAATCAAGTAAGCATTGTGAGATGGCAGCTTCCTTTTCTGACGACAGAGGAAGACGAGGTCCAAAGTGAACGCGGAGCATTCCCTCAGGAGTGCGCTGGCTGCTCCGTAAGCCTGACGCGAGCGCTGGCGAGCGTCGGTTCGCGTCCCCTGACGCCGTCAGCAGAGCACGTGGTGGTACAGCGGGGCCACTGGGAAGGACCCAAGGATGTAACTCGTGTGTTTTGCTCCACCTCCCTGAGGGTTCCATGTTACAGCTGGAAGGGTTGTGGCTGGTTGTGAGGAACACGAGTAGCAAGGTGACGCCGGCTAGCTGGCCGATGTCATCGTCTCTCAAGGTCAGACCGTGGCGGAATTCAGCATTCGTTTCACAGAGCGTGGTTATTGCGCGTCTTCCTGGGCGTGCAGTTAGAAGGGTCTGCAACAGAAAGGCTCAAAGATACGGGAGGTGGCAGTTGTTTTCAGTGTTGGGGACTTTCTGGAGTGAAGAAATGTCACTGTGGAAAGCAGAAGGGGGAGAGCGTGTGCGAGACGGTCGCGCTGCGGGGTGACGGAGGGCACCGTCCCCTGCCGTCACCGCGCAGAGGGGTGAGTTCCCGCAGCGAGAGGTGGGCGTGAAGTCAGCGGGTTCTGATAGCTTACCCAGAGCGTTTCCAAGGGATCTGTCCGTGGGCACATTCTGCGTTAGTAAAAACTGATAACCGATGGCAGTGGAAGAAAGTTAATGAAACCAGCCAAATGACTGTGGGTCTGCCAGCCTCGTGAAATGGTGGAGTGATGATATGGGACCTGACTGATACGGAAGTAAGGGGAAATAATACAATTAATGTCAATTAAAATGTGCCTATGGAAAATAAGCTGATGAGATGTAACGGGGGATGTGGTTTGGCTGATAAAAGCAATAATGTGTGATGTGAAATACTTTGCCTTCCTAATGAATGGGACGTCTTGAACGAGAGATGAAAATGGTACGGAATGGAAATAGGGAACAGGAGCAGCTGCAGGCTGAGCTGCGGGACGGATCCGAAGGCGTGTGACCCGCTGGGCTGGCCGTGGTGCAGCGTCCCCTCCTCGTCCCACGCCCTCGGTGTTTCCGTGCAGGGCTCTGGGCGTCACCGGGAGAAGGCTGTGGGCAGGGAGCCCCGCGCAGCACCGCGTGCCCTGCGCCTGCTGGGGGGCTGCGGGGCGCCTGCCCATGCCCCCGGTGCCAGCAGCCCCCGGGCCCAGCCTGGTGCGGTCACGCAGCGATGTGCCCGGTGACCCCAGGACAGGCGGTGCTCGTAACTCGGAGCAGGGCTCGCGTTTTTACACACATCACCACTTACCTCGTGAACTAGTCCGCTGTGCTGGCACAAGCGGTTGATTTAACGGCGTGTGTGTTGCGGAACTCGACACGTCTAAGAGTGTAATCACGCTTTAAAAACGCCAGGCATGTTTAGCTGCTGGTTTGTGCTCGTGCTCTGCTCCCTCAAATGATGGCAGGCCAGATTCTCTTGTTTGCCCCAGGTCATGGCAAATTCCTGCACTGTGCGTAATTAGGAAGGAGTTCTGTCGTGGTGCTGGCATCTGTTCAATGGCATAAAGTGGTTGGATGTGCAAAAGGAAAAGGTTGCTATTTTTTTCGGTACGTTTCCAAATGTGAAATTGCTGTAAATTAATTTCGTAGGGTGAAATGCAGATTAGCAGATCTACGCATGAGAGGCTGTGGGCAGTGCTGCGCCTGAAGTGTGAGCGCGGCAGAGGAAGGGAGGCTTTAGGGGAGCTAGACCAACGTTTGCAGGGGCTCGGCTGTCCTGTCCCGCTGCCGCGCATCCCGGTCCTGCAGGGGCTGGTCTTGTTTCTAAACACACCTCCTTCCTGAGTGCCGGGGTTCTCCAGGTGCCGCTGGGGCCTCGACGGAAGCGTTGTGGGTTGGGACTTCTGCAGGCTGTCGTTGGGGCTTCGCTTTTTGGGTCCATTTGCTTTTAAGGGACATCAGTGCACCTTCAGTCTGCAGCTTAACAACAGAAGAGTGATTTCGTGTTCTTCAGTGTTTAGGCTGTTGAGGCACACGGGTATGGCGAGGCAGGAAGATTTCCGTCCCCTGGTTTCGTGGTTTTGAGGAGCGACGTTCACTTTTGAAGCTGCCATGGGAAGAGAAGTAACCTGTTTTTATGCAGATACAGGGCATCGTGGAGTTTTAAGTGAAATAACAGACCTTGAGATGCATTTCTGCTGCAGCTTGACGGAATTGAAGCAGGTGGAGGAGCTCTGTGGTTATTTACTAGCAAATCCTGTCTAGTGTGAGCTTCGCTTATGACTTTCCTGGCAGGTCGTAGCGCTGTGGTCACAGCTCCTGCAATGTTTTGTTGCTATTGCCTGTAAAAATCCTCACAGAGGGAAGTAGTAAGCTAAAATGGGCGCAGGTAAGCACACACAGATGCTCATGCACAAATCCAACAAAGCTGTTCCCAGCTTTGGAACCGTACAGCGTTAAGGTGTATGGGTGCGTCTGAGGTAAAGGTGGAGTTCCAGCAGGAGGCCGTGTTCCTTGTCGCAGTGGCACGCTGCCTTCTCTTGGGCGAGTGGAGAGGTGGATTCCCCAGTCAGGTTGTGACCAGGGTCTCCTAACAGACGCCACGTGTTCCCCTTCCTGTATGTCATCTGTGTTCTCTTTTTTCTAGATGATCACGGGAACAGCAATGGCAGCCATGTAAAAATCTTTCTACCGAAGAAGCTGCTTGAATGTCTGCCGAAATGCTCAAGTTTACCGAAGGAGAGGCACCGCTGGAACACTAACGAGGTAGTTAAACCTGCTGCTCGTAAACATGCCAGTTCTCTTGGTGCTCGCGGGTTGGTTTTTGAGAGCATGCTATGGAAGGTACAGAGCCTGAATTCGCTTGCTCCGAAACATGTTGTTTAAATGAGCAATTAAATGTTGAAAGTGAGCTGTGAACTAGGCTTAAGGGCAGATGTGGGAGCTGGCTGATGGTGTAGTCGGAGTCTGCTACCCGTGTGTGTGTTGCTTGTCTGAGTCAAATTTTATCCCCTTAGGGGCACGTTTTGAAATGGTTTAAAATTTGAACTTTTGGTATGCTGTTAATGCTACCTTGCTATTGAAAATGTATAAAGACTTTTTTTTTAATATATAAAAAAAAAAAAAACAACAAAACAACCAAGACAATGCATGTTCATTCTTGCAAAGCAGGGTTCTTAGAAATAACTAGCCTGCTGTCTGAGAAATCGGACGAACTGGAATCCAGTTGCTGTAACGCACTGGTTTGCACATCTCCTGTTAACCTGCACATCACGCTTGTGTTCACCGAAATGCAGTTACTGCTTAAAATCAGGTGTCTGCTGGTCCGAGGTAAAGCGCAGTCCGAGTGTGTCTGTGATCCCCCTTCAATCTGTCAGGGTAGCAGGGCTGGAGGTGTCAGAGGGAATTCAGTGTTCTGGGCAGGAGGAAAAGGTGAAGCTTTGGGTAGTGCTTGCCAGCACGTTACTGCTGTACGCTTGCCCCGTGTGTTAGTTCTAGGGGAATTGTTTGCTAGTAACCAAAAAAAAAAAGAAGAACAAAGCACTTCTGCCTTCTTGAGCATCAGGTTTGTCGCGCTCATCTGAACCTCCTGCCTCTGGAATCTGTCACCGCTGTCGCCGTGCAGCGTGGACACGGAGCTGGTCCTGTGCATGGGTCTGTGCTGCCGTTGGCTCTGCCTGCACACGGCGCGTGGCTCCTGTTGTGTTGCTGAGGTGGGGAGCTGTCAGCGTGGCTGGAGGGTTTTGGTTCCGTTAGGGCGGAGCAAACAGGCAGAATGTTATGCCTAGATAAAGTCTTGGAGGACTTGTGTTAGCTATATGGGAACAGGTAACTTAGTTTGGAGATTTTATTCCCCTTCGCCTGGAAGTTTAGATCTGTTCCATGCTATAGAACTTGAATTTTCTTAGGGTATAACTGAATAATCATGCTGGACTACATTTCCTAAGGGAATATATTTCTCATCTGACTACACAGGTGTTCTAAATACGCTCATGAGGGCACAAGTGTTAAAATGTTGAAGGCAAAAGTGTGTTTTATAGAAACGGTACTTACAGAATCTTTGTGCTAGTTTCCAAACCCCCGGTACAACTTGCAAGGCAGCTCCCTAGTGGGAAGGCGAATGCCCCAGGCTGGAAGGGACCTGTGGGGACTGTGAGCCCAGCTGCGGGCTGCACACAGGGACCAGCTATCGGTCAGACCCTCCGTGCAGGCACGCTGACCCTGCAGCAGTGCCCCGCTGACCCACGGCCGTGGGCGCGCAGCCCTGCCCGCAGGGGGTGCGGCTCTGGGGGTGCCCGGGGCTGCCCCGCTGCCTGCCCAGGGACGCCTTTCGGTGGTGCCTCTCCTGCTGCTTGTATGGAAATGGTTCAGGGCACGCTGAGCGTGGCCCTGACACGCGGTGGTGTCCTTCGAGTGCCGCCCGGGCCGCGGGCGGCACAGGGCGCGTGGTGGCGTTAACCTGCGGCCAGGGCTCTGCTGGGCGGTTTGGTTGCGTCTGCAGGCGAGGTGCTGCGGGCGCTCAGCGCAGGGCGCAGCAGGGGTTTGTTCTTTCCTCTGCCAGGGCATCGCCATGGGAACGCGGGCAAATACCTTCTGCTGATCACTTTCATCTGCAGATGGAGGACAGTGGTGGTAGTTGCTCTGGGCTGGGTGGTTCGGGCGCAGAGGCAATATCCTCTGAGAACTGGGTAAGTTGTGGGTGACTTTATGTTAGCAAAATACCGTGAGCGGCAGGAGAAATGGAGCACTGAGGGACGCTTAGAACGTGTTATTGGGATGTTTGCTCTGAGTCAGATTATGCAGTTTTAACTAAAATGTTTGATGGAAATATATTTCCATATCAAGATGTCATCTCTTCTTAAATCAAGTTTATGGTAGTTTTATATTTCATACTGAAGGAAGTGTTCCTTCCAGTTTATTTATTTTTTTTCGCAGTGATACAGGATCAGAAGTCTAGCCAAGCCATGTAGTTGCAGGTTTTTTGAGGTGCCTGTGTACACTTTTATTTATTTTTCTCTGGGGGACAAAAAGGGGATTTCCATCTGATTTCTCACATTAAGGCAAGTTAGTTAATTGTCAGAAAACTGCGAAGCTGAGCGTGCGCGAGGCGGCCCTGCTCGTGGCCTTCAGTGGCGGCTCGCTCTGGGCTGCTCGGGGCTCGCGCGGTGCAGCCGGTCCTGCGGCGTGTTGGCAGCCGGTCCTGGCGCTGGGGAGCTGGCGGGNTGCCCGCTGCAGTGGGGCCGGGGCTGCGGGGGGTCGGGGCCAGCAGGAGCTGTTCTGTCCCCTCGGCGGGGCTCCGGGAGGCTGCCGTCTCCTGCTCTGTGCCCTGATGGAGGCGGCGGAGGTCGCCGGCTCGTTAGCCGGTAACCGCTTCAGGCAGTGAGAAGTGCGTGTCTGCAGGAATTCATCTGCTGCCTCGTGTGGAATGATCAGATTAGCGAGGAGCCGGGAGCTTCCCACGCTGCTGTGCTGTTCCAGTGGCACAAAGAGGTGCGGGGCTGAAGGGTGTTGATGTAACCTTGGCTTTGCGCAGCGCCTGCCAAAACATGGATTGCAGTTTGGAGCAGAGATGCCTTTCATTAACGGAGTTGGCAGCCGCAGCCATTAATCATCCTTGTAAACACTTAATGACACAGTAAAAGAAAGATGGAAAAGTTAAACATCTGAAATGTAAAATATTACTTAGCGCTTTTGTTTCTGGCCACATTCTGTATTTACATTCTTTGAAGGGAAGAGCCCGAACTTGCCACAACAGAAACAACGGCCGTAATTGCTGAGCGTGCTTAGGCTTTTCTTGAAGGGTCAGGCGAGAAATGCCGTTTTTTCTTGCAGGATAGTTAACAGCAGTTGTTTCGGTTAGTTTTCACAAGTTTCATACTTGATAATATGCAAATATGCGGAGTTACAAAACCCTATTTGTGCCTTGTTTAGTGTAGCAATCCTGTAACTCCTAACAATTAAAAAAAAAAAAAAAAGGAAAGCTGGACTGAGCGTAGCCCTTGCGTTGTGGTATTGTACACGCTTCTGCTCCAGGACTGCTTGCTGCTGCTGAGTGTTCGCATGCATTTGTTTCAGGTTTTCAGGGCAGCCTTCTGGTTTCCACCCGGCGAGTTTGCTTCTTGTTGTTGCGGAAAGTCCAAGGTACAGCACTGCATTAGTGGTTTTAAGTTGCACGCTCATTTATGTCTCTGATTTAGTCTTGGTTTTCTGCTTTGCTTGCAAAATAGTGGTGTTCTTCCTCTCCCCTTGACACTGAGTTATTTCCCATCTGTTTTTCTCTGAAGTGCAGAGGAGGTTTAGAAGGTTTGGCGAGCTGCCTGGGGGACGCAGGGGACCCCGCTGATAGGGGAAGCGAGTCCGCAGCACCTGGGCTCCCTGCGCTGCTGCGGGGTGAGGGTGTGGGGGCTGCCCCTGCCCAGGCCCCCGGAGGCAGTGGCCGTGTGCAGCCGCGGAGCAGCAGGGCGCTGGGATTTTGGTTTTGGTGCTTTTAGGTGTGTTTTAGAACCAGCACTTCAAGTGACCGTGAAGGAAAATGAGGAACACCTGTTTGTTTCCAGGCCGCCCTGGGTGGTACGATGGGTGTAACGTTTTGCTGGGTTAGCACACCAGTGGGCATCTGAGGTGGGGAAGGACCTTGCTGTGTTACAGAGCGCTGGGTTTGCAGGCCGGCACAGGGTCAGCTGGAGCAGGATTGCCTTCACTGGAATGAGCGCAAAGCTTGGTGTTTAATGTAAGGTTTGCAGTGACGGTGGGGCCGCTGCCGTAGAGCTGTCGTCCTGGGTGCCGGCAGCGCCAGCTGGGGGTGCTGCCCCGCGCGCCGCGGCCCCCCGAGGTACGGCAGCTCCTGAGCGTTCTGCCGCCGGGGTGGCGGAGGTCTCTGACAGCGGCGGTGCTGCAGTTCCTCAGGATGGTGTATTTGACGCTGTCCATTGAGCTCAAGTTAATGCAGATATGCTTTGCTGAAGTGCCGAGGTCCTGAACCAGCAGGCCGCTGCCGTAAGGAGAGCTCTGCAGCACTCGCAGCGCTGGAAGCCTTCGCTGGCTGCATCGCTCTGTGGTCTCTCAAGAGCAGTGAGAATATTTAGTTTTGACTAATTGCCTGCTGCCCACGTGATCGTGGAGTTCGAGGTACAGCCGTGGAGCTGTCGGGGGCTGCTGGCAGGGCTGGCCTCGGAGCGCGGACGCGGCCTGCGGGAGCTGGGGGACGCGCTGCTGCTCGCGGAGGGAGAGCTGCGAGTGGGGGCCGGGGGGGACGCGCTCACGCTCCTCCGAGCAGGACCGGGCCCTGCCCGAGCGGGCTGGCGCGGGGGCAGCCGCTCTCACGAGCGTGATTTAAGGCTGATCAGTGAAAGAGACGGGAATTTGTTGAACAGAAGCGCTTCATTATCGGTTTATTTTGTGAAATTAATGAAATTCTGTGCTTTGCCTAATGGACAAAGCAGACAATCTGCTGTTGGCTTTGCTTTTGCAGCTTCTCAGTCGCGTTTACATAATCGGTGAGCGCTGCGTGCGGGCTCGGCGGTGCAGCAGGACAGGAGGGTTGCCGTTCCTGGCAGCTGTCACAACAGGCAGGCGATGCCTCTCGGGCCGTTCGTGCTGCAGTGGAGGGGGATCCCTCGGCTTCCTCTTGGGCAGATCTGACTTTGTTCCTTCCGTTACCTGTTAGGGCTGTCGTCGTGTGCTGGTCTTAAACCTTTGAAGATGGCTGCTGCTGCAGTTCTGAGCCGGTAGTGCCTTGGAGTCCTGCAGCCAAACTCAGTCCTGTAAAGCCAAGCGAAGGGCTGCAAATGTTTTGGGGAGTTACTGCCCTCCCATTTTTATTCCAAGCGAGTCTGACTGGCTGAATTAACTTATTTACGTTTATTGATAACTAAAGAAAAGATTGATTTCATAATTTCCTGATTAGTTTGAGCGTATTCTAGAGCAGACTGGTGCCATTCGGGCGTGGTGCTGGCCCCTGCGCTGCCCCTTCGACGCCGCGCTGCTGGGCTGCAGGCCCCAGCCCCGGGCTGCTGCCGGCTGTGCCCCGGCGGTGTCTCCTGCTGCAGAGAGAGAGAGGTGCGAGCTGGCTTCCAGGCGGGAGGGTTCTCCTTTTAAACGCTGTTTTAAGGGTTTCCCGTGGCAGAGGAGCCTGAAACCATGTAAGATTACTGTATTTTAGATATATGGGGACAGTTGTGTCTGTGCATGACAGCTGCTTTCAAAAATACACACATATTGGTAGGGTGGGTGTAAGCCTTTTAATAAAGGTGTCTGTCAAGCTGTAGATTTTTCTTCCCGTTTAAAAGGGCTCCCTTACTTCGTCTGTGGGGTCTTTCTGCTGCCTGGCGCAGAGGCGATGTCCTGCTGCGGGCGCTGCTCACCCCAGCTGGTCTGACCTGGCACCCCTCTGCCCAGCCGTTGCTGCCCTGTGTAAGCCGTGGGCACCCCTGTTTGAGGTCTCCCCTGCCTCCAGGCACCGCTGAGCCGTGCCACCTGGGTCAGGAGCCTGCAGGTTGTGGGAGGCAGGGTGACAGAAGCACAGGCAGAAGGATGACAGAAGCGCTGTTTGTCCGGGGAAGTGAGGCAGAAAAGAAAACGTGCAGCGGGAAAAGCACCTCTTGTGCAGATGAGGAGAGCCGACCAGTCAGGCAGAACTATTTATTTTCTCCACTGTAAAGAGTTTCCTTATTACAGTATTTAGGTCTGTCACTCAGCCTGGCATTCTTAAAGGCTTGGCACAGTGTAGCTGTTGCCAGATAAAATGGAAAGAAATCATTCTTTTGAAGATGCGACTAACCTGTAAAGGATGAATCCGGAACAGAAAGAATCTCAGAAGGAGAGTACTTGTTCCAGTCCCCACCTAGAGATTCACACAAATGCAGAGCTGACCAGCTGTCATGGGTGGACTTAAACTTCAAGTTCTGGGTTCTGTGCTGTCTGCTTTTCCCAGCTTGTACTTTCTGTTGGGGCTCTTGCTTTGTAGTGGTGTGTGATTGCTCTGGGATGTGCTGCCAAAACCCACAGGACCCAGCACAGGGGGAGGAGAAAGTTGGAGTTCCGTGTTACGTGAGCCACTCCTCAAATGTGAGAGAGCTAGGGTGCAGCACTCGAGTTATTGTTCAGGCGTTGGTGTGCAGGAGCACACCCAGCAGCTGTGGGTGCTGCTGATCACGCAGCTGGGTCTCCAGCGTGCCCAGCGCTGAGCCGCGTGCTCACCGGTGTGCGATGTGAGTTGCGCTTCGAGCAGCGTTCTACAAGGAAAACGTTACAGCCGAGTCAATTTCCAAAGTCAATTTAAATGTCTCTTTGCCAGAGACCGGCGTATATAAACACAAATGAATTGGTTCACTTGTCAAATGGATGGAAGCTGAGGATATTACATTTTGTGATGGAAATCCTGTCTTTTCCGTCTGGCGTTCAGTACTTCCAAGGGTGACTGTTTCATTTAGAAGAGAAAAATCAAAGGATCTAGGAGAAAAAGGAAAACTGGACATAAAGGAGAGATCGGTACAAATAGAAGTGGAGGTTTTGTGCAGGGGTGGCACTTAAGAAAAAGGACTGAGTGAGACAGAAACTTGTGTTCTGCGAAAGGAGCGATCGTGGGGAACGGAACAGCTGGGGAGGGGGGACAGCCTCTTACAGCGAGGGGGAAATGAAAGCAGAAGGCCTTTGCAGTCTCTGGAGTCAGCCTCTGTAACCAGTTTGCAGACGTGACCGGGCGCCGAGCGCAGGGCGCTGCGGGGAGGCACCTGCTGGCAGCAGAGCGGAGCCCGCGGGACGCGGCGGCCGTGGCTGTGCAGGGTTCGGGGCCCTGCTGGTGCGGGGCCGGCTGTCGGCAAAGGCGTTGGGAGTGCAGCAGCGCCCGGCACCTCGTCCAGGAAACGGCCGTGGGTGCAGCAGCACCCGCCCGGTCTGGTGAGAGCGGGCGGTTAAGGCATCAGTGGAAATAAACCACAGGTTTCATGTTGTCGCAGTGACATTTTCTCATAAAAAAGTTCTCAAGCCAAGCTCTTATTTTTCTGGCTCTTGAATAATTTCTTCCATTCTTTGTGTTTTTTTTTCTTGTTTGTCACTGAGAGATGTTGGGAATGGAGGAAAGGGAAACAAAACCAGCCTGTTCTAGCACAAACCCGAAGGCCGCTGTTTTATACCTGTCATCTCAGTCGGATTTTTCAGCCTCTCCTAACAGATGCTGGCAGCCTCCAGAGCCACCCTGGCGGGCCCCCGGCCTCGCTGTCCCATGGGGAAGGCGCTGCCGGCCCCCCGGCACCCGCAGCTTCTCACCCCCGCCGTGCTGGGGCTTTGCGCATCTTGGAGGAGTTCCTTCTGCTCCAGTGCCTGCTGCGTTTAACTGGCTGCTGAGTCACTGGAAGCCCGTGTCTTTGTGGTTAACTTAGCTCAGAGTTGGTTTGTTCCTGACTCGCTTTCCTCCACCCTGAGGTGTTCTTACAGTTCGGCAGTTGGAGCAGCGGTACAGGACCCAGCCTCAGCGCGTGGACAAAACAGGAGAGGGAAGGCTGCCTTGCAGGCCCCCAGACGTCAGGTTTGCTGTCGCCGTGCCTCTGACAGCGCTCCTGTCGTCGTTTGTCCTCGCGGGACTCGTGCTCTGACGCAGTGCCTGGCCACGCGGCTGGACAGTGCCCGTGCCCTGCCCCGAGCGGGCTGAGTGCCTGCGGCCAGGGGGCACGGCCCTGCTGCCTGCAGGACCCCTCGCGTCCTCCCGTGATGTGCTCCCGCGTTCGTCTGCCTTAGTGTTGAACACCGCTGCAACGCGAGAAGCAGCAGATGTTAATTGGGAGAGGAAAGAGGCATCCCTGGGTTATTTTTTACTGTAAGGAGCCAGAACGGATCAGTGCTGCAGAGAACGGAACCTTGTTTAGCCCCAGCGTGTAGCAATAAATTCAGCGAGAGAGTTCGCAGGTACCGCTGATGGAGGGGGTGTTTGAAGCACGGAGCTGGCTGCTTCGTCCATCGGGTGCTTGGCTCAGGCCTGCGTCAAGAAGGAATGATGCAGTGTGTGCTCTGGAAAAATGCACAGGCAAATTAGACCTCTGGAAGCGCTTCAGCATTTCCTCTGTCTTTGGTGGCGTCCTCACAAAGCCGAAGTTCGGCGGGGCGGGCTTGTTTGTGTGTTCCCAGCAGGAAGCCGTTGGGGTGCGGATGGCGGGTTGCCGAAGGCTGGTGTCCTGGGAGGCAGGGGAGGAATGCTGCCCTGCGAGGGGGCGTGATGCCCTTGGTGGGCGTCTGTCTTTTAGAGCTGTCTGGTGTAAATATCACGCTCTCTGCATAAATACAGTAAGATAATCGACTCCATCTTGCCTGAAAATGGGTACCAAGGAGTTTCCTATAGCTGCTGTGTAACTGCAATTCTAGCAGGAAGGCCTTTGTCTTGGTAACCACAGTTGGATCGCTTTTTTATTGTGGCGTTAAACCGATGTGTTACGATGTCAGTGATTCAGCGTAGCCATGTGTCAATAATCACAATATTTCCAGCTTCAGGAGTTTGCTTTATTAATGAAAATGAGCGCACAACGCTGCGGGAAGCAGCTGTTCCGAAAGGTGCAGCGACACCCGCTGGGCTGCGCGCGGCCTCCCCAGCGGCTGCAGCTCGCCGCGGTGCAGCGGCCCCGCTGCTTTGTGCAGCGCGCAGGCCGGCCTGGA
>VXAV01011918.1:1142-17397 GCA_013399715.1 Alectura lathami
GACCTAATTAATGTTTATAAATATGTAAAGGGTGAGTGTCAGGAGAATGGAGCCAGGCTCTTCGCTGTGACATCCAGTGACAGAACAAGGGGAAATGGGTGCAAGGTGGAACATAGGAGGTTCCGCTTCAATATGCAGAGAAATTTCTTCACAGTGAGGGTGACAGAGCACTGGAACAGGCTGCCCAGAGAGGTTGTGGAGTCTCCTTCTCTGGAGACATTCAAAACTCGCCTGGATGCATTCCTGTGCAATCTGATCTAGGTGTTTTGAGGGATTGGACTAGATGATCTTTCGAGGTCCCTTCCAATCTCTAACATCCTGTGATTCTGTGATTCTGTGATTCTGTGATGAGCCTTTTTCTGGGTAGGACAGATATCCGGTCTATCCTTTCCTGCATTGTGCAAGCTTGGACAATATTTAATTTGAATTATATCAAAAGAACTAGTCAGAACTACAAACGTAAAATTATATTTTCCTATTTGTGATTAATGATTTTGCAATAGAATGTCTGAAATATGTTACTTAATGAAATACAGAAGATAATCTTTTACTGTGTACGTAGCAAGGCAGGTCTGCTTGATTAATACTACTAGAGAGAAAGTCAACTTCAAAGAGAACTCCTCCAGAAAATCTGCGGAAATATGTGGGAAGAGTAATTGGGAAATTGTTCCACATCTGGCAGAAACAAGTAGATTACATAAGAGATTCAATGACGGCCTTAAAGTTATATTGAAATAACAATATACATGTAAAGACATTGTTCCAAGAGACTTTATAGTGAACTTAGTCAAGAAATCAAAGAAAACTGAAGAATTATGAATTGAATTGGGATCAGTTTTGTGATCTGTGATCTAACTCACCATGCTGTTTGCCATCTGGGAGGGTACAATGAAATGTGAGTTAGTATCTTCAGGACAGCGTGAGAAATGTGCATGAAAATTAATATGTAGGCAACTGGAACATACTGTCATCACAACAGATTTAGGAAATAAAATTTTAGAAACCAAGACAAGTAAAGGAAGTTTTTGGCAGGGAGAGTATGAGACATCCAAATGAAAAATATTGGAAAAGCATTATTGGTTACATGGTATGCATATGAAAGTTTTAAATTCTTTGAACAATGTTTATGACTCATACCATAAACAAAAAGATAACTCAGCACAATTCAATGTCTCATCAAACTAAGAAGTACAGTTAAGGTAAGTATCAATCACCATCTGGGTGCAGCACAGAACACCATGACACCAGCATAATGTTTCAGGATGGTCCTTGGGGCATTTAGTGAAAATAAATAATTTCTCACTAGGTAAGTCAGCTCCCAGACAAATTTGTAAAATTATTTCAAATTAGTTTGAAATGAATTCATATTATGCCAGATGTCATGCTCCAAGACAGAAGCATTATAATGTTTGAAGTATATAAACATTAAGGGACAAGATCCTGACTCTTTACAGCAAGGAACTGAATGATGCTTCGTAATGGCAAGATGTCTTTCATCCAAGGACTTTAGACTTCTATATTCATGACAATTGAAACTCATATCAGTGCTGTGAAGAGGTAAATGTAGTCCCTAGGAAGTGTTCAAAGCAGAAAGACTTACAATGATACACAGAAAGGACTACCATATATATAGATCTCCAATAGATTATCTACTCTGCTCTCATCTGTCTCAGTATCAGCTCTGATAGCACACTAGAGCCTATTCTCTGAAGAGTTCAAAGAGGATTGGTTCTTCTCATCACACTGAAACACCAGTGCATTGTGATAAACAAAGCAGAGCAAGTTACTCAGGCTCAGTTTTTGACTCAGGTACTTGCTCTCCTGAACTGCTGATACAACATACAAATGTAGATTTTGTAGTCTCATGCTATTTTTCATGTGTTCATCGAAGAAGGCAATCCATTATTCTTTTTTTTTTTTTTTTTCCCCCTCCATATTTGTCTTTTAATGATGAAAAAGCTAACATTGTTGTACCCGACATGTCCACAATTCAAAAGTAGCAGTTTTGTTGAGCCATTTTCTCACAGCAACTCAAAGGTAATTCAGAGCTGAACCTGGGTTGTTTTTCTGTATGAGCAGGCTAAACAACAACTTCATATGGGTTTCATCAGTCTGTTGCAGTGGTTTGTTCCTTTCAAAAATTTGTTCCTGCTTTTCCAGCCTAGTGATCAGAAGACATGTGATTTTGGTGACTTAGATCTTTGTGCTGCTTTCTCAGGACTGACTGTCCTACTTATCTGCTGTTTGCTGTGGAAGGACTGGCACACTGGGAAGAGATGGATGTTATTCCATAAGTGCACTAAAGACAAGAGTGGCCTGACAGCTCAGCAGAAGCAGGGGACCTGTAATTCTGTCTGTGCAATATGTTCTGAGACACACTTCCCAGCAGGAGCTCCTGATTTATGGCCACCATCTTGGCCTGGCAATTTAGAAGTGCACCTTAACACTCAGCCAAAACAAGTTGGGCATTCATATTCTGAGTGCATAAGATGCACCCAAGAATGAGGAAGGATTCAATCTATCTTTTAGTCTCACAGTTTTTGGCAGTTAGGATTACAGGATACAACTCAGGAAAAATAACTACTTGCCTTGAACCAAAGAGCAACATTGCAACCCAAGTAAAACTCTAGAGCAAAGAAATGCAGTGGACAGGCCAGTTATATATGAAGTTATATATGGAAGAAACCATAGACATGTATTTTTTCTCAAAATCTCTCTGAATGTAAGAAAATATTTTAATTCTTTGTGAAAGCATTTGCCATTTGTCACACTGATGAGTCATTGTTTCGCTGTAAAGTCTAAATGTGAGACATAGCTGTTTGATACATTTATTGTCTCCTAGGTCATGAGTCAGTCAGAGACAGACAGACCACACAGTCACATCATGTCTGTTGTAAAAAATTCAACAGACAAAAGGAACAAACTTATCCGTGCCTATCTGAAATGCAAATGTCAGCAAACGTCATCAATGTGTACCAACATTCCAACAGGAACCCAGCAGACCTGAAGGTAGAGTGTTTGCCACAACATAGCATGCACAGTTTATTTGACTTGTGATCTCTTATCTGAGAGCACTTAAACTTTCTCTATCAAATGACAAAAATACTTTTTCCTTGTAGAAAAAGTATTCTCTATGCTTGATTGTTCTTTTTTAGAATGTTAAGAACCAAAGAAAAGTTAATTTTTTCTCCTCTCTTGAATGAACTGCTGCAACAAATTCTGCCTAACATCAACCTTGGAAATCTCTCTGAGAAGCACTAGCATAAGAGTCTATAAAAAATGTCATTATCCATGTTGTACAAGGTGAGAGAGTTAGAAGACTATGTAAGTGAATATGCTATGCCAGCTGTATTAGTCTGGGACAGATGAAGAAAATTTTGTGTAATTAATCTGCCAACAAGAAAATAAAACATAAGTGTGTTAGTATTTGCCTTCTTATAATGGAAAATAATTTAGTTGATATAAAGTTGAGAGTCACTAGACAAATGCTAAGAACGTAAGGTATTGTTCATGTGATAAAAGCTCCATAAAAAAGAATTAATGACTCTTAAGGACAAAAATTTCATATCTAGAAGCAGATAATCATTTACAAGGAAATACATTTTTACAGATGTTTCTTGACCACCTTATTTATTCATAATTTCTCTAGGCAATACAAGGTTATATAGGACACTGGACACAACCTAACCATGGCAGTGTATTAGTCTCCCATGGACGATTTTCCATGAATAAGCAGCAGCTCATGCAGGTAGGCTGGCTCCAACACAACCAAAATCACTAATCAGTTGAGGTACCTCCATATGGCACCACACTACACTGATTAGGCTGAAGGCTGCTTCTTAAAAGTGTATGTAAGAGAAAATTTGCAGTATTTGAATATACAGAGGTTGTAGACAAAGAGAACCACATACATTGCTGATGCCTCCACCTCTGAGAAAGAAAGGATTGTGGAGAGCTTCAGTAGGCAATTCAAGTGTTTGTAATTTAAGGTGATGGTTGACTACACACAAGAAGGCATCAAAGAAGCATTACAAGAATTTAGCTGGAATAAAATGAGATTGGGAGCAAAAAGTGAATCTCTGAGTTGTTGGTGCATAGACAGGTGCTGAATTTGTGCTTACATGTGAGGTACATTTCAAAGGGAAAAGCTAATCAGATAAAATTCTGCAATGAGGAAGGATGGCCTCTTCCAAGGGACAATCTCATGTTACTGCAGGCATGTTGGTATCCTTTGATAGTACCTCCACAGTGTTAAGGAAAGTATCTTTGTGTTTCATCACTTTTTCTATGGAGATATTACTGCCTGGAAATGAGAACAGGAGCGAAAACAAAGGAGCATCTGCGCCATTTATGGGAAAAGGGTCTCTGCAATTGCCTATATGCGTCATATTTGCACAAACTAAGGTTTGAATGTCCTGACTCATATTTGGCTAGTTTAAGATATCTTTAGTGTTCAGAGAAGTTGTTTCTTTTCCATAGCAGGGACTCTTAAGGGAATATTTTTCTCAATAATCTAGTTAATCTAACGTGATTGTACTTCCTTGCACACTAAGTATCTTGGATGCAATTCTCATGGATGGTTCTATCTTGTCAGAATGATTAATGTGAAGAATTTTTTTTTTCTTTTATCGCTTTCTCTTGAATTCTCTTGAGATCAATAATTTTTGATACTTTCTAGATGTTTTCAGGGAGCCAGACTGTTTTTGGTGGTATCCATTGACATGGCAAGAGGCAATAGAAACAAATGATAACACATACTATTCTACACGAATATACAGCAGCACCCCCCACCCCACACACACACAGTTTTAAATTTTTTTTATATTTCACTTTTTTGACTGTGAAGGTAGCCAAACACTACCACCAGTTGCCCAGAGAGTCTGTGGATTTTTTATTAATGGAAACATTCAAAACCCAACTAAAAATGGTCATTGGCAAATTCCTCTACATGATCCTGCTTAAGCAGGGAGGTTGGACTGTTTGATATCTGGAAATCTTTTCCAGCCTAAGTCATTCTGTCATTCCAAGATATGATCTGACGCCTTGTTATCTTGCTGTAGCATGACATACTTTAAGATTTACCTCCATGTTCTTAGTATTTATGAATGAGTGAGCAGCTTCTGCAGATGTGTGTTGATACAGTCATGCCTGCATTGGTAAATCATCTGCATGGTTTATTTTGAGAGTAATTTCCTTTGAGTTGTTTTCCTCCACATCTGGGATGTTTAGAAGAAGTATTTTCAGATAGTTGAAGTCCCACTCTTGTCTAAACTGCTTGATCATCACTAGGTCTGTGTTCTCATCCATCCTAGGGGCTAAATCTGTGTGATATCAGTATGTATGTGGCCACATACTGTAATTCAGTTTTAGGCTTTATCCTGTCCTTTCCTCTAGCACACAGCAGAAGTTTCTGGTTATCATCTGTTACAGGTTTTGCTCTTGGAGCAATTCAAACACTGGTTTCACTTGGGCATACTTGCCTCTTTAGAATATGAAGTAAACGTAATCACTACTTTTATCTAATGTCTTATAAGTTGTAGTTACTATTTATTTACCAACTCTGAGAGATTTTGTATTTATTCTTTTCACTGAAAGGCATATCCTGTTGCTTAGGATTGTGAAAATTGATATGTTTCCTCCCCTACTTCTGTTTTCCTCCTTATAATTTTTAGTTTCATCATTCACCACCCTGCAGGAGCTGACTCATTGCTGGGCATCTTTTGATACATGAAGGTTCACACGCAATGCATATTTCAGGCTTTATGCCCTCCTTCAACCTTCTTCTCTCATGAGCACTTCTTAAAAATCAAATTCTTGACATTGTGTTGCTCTAGATATAACCGTGACTCTATTTGTATGTCATGTATTGTGTAGGTATCACTGGCTGAATGAATATGCCTCACAAAATTTGAGGTACAGAAAAGACTGGGAAATATGGACATCCTCACAAAAAGTACTGAACTGCACAATGGAATCTGAGTAATGTCTGCAGATGCAGGAATTAGGACAATGCTTTTCCTTACTCTGACTTTGGAGGAAGAAAGACGAGTAAAATGTGGGCTAATCTTCTTGGACAGAGAACTTGCTGTGGTGGCAGACCAAGGACTGTTGAGTGAGTAAAATGCCTACTTTGCCCTTCTACCACCTTCTGGAAAATTGAGATAGTGTATATTATGTAGAAAGCAAAACAAAATGAAACAAAAAACAACAAGTTCATGCTGAGATTATGGCTTATATCACTGTTTTCTCTTTCAAGTGGAACTTACCTTGTGTGGTCCCTAAAGAACCAAAGCTCTGAGCTCACAGGTTGATCAGCAGAACTCTCAGTGGTTTCTTGCACAGACATTACTGTTCTTGAGGATAAGGACAACTTACTACACCATCCTGGTGGCTGGTCACATGGACTAATAGAGTCTTCATGAAGTTAGACAACAATGCTGATACCAATATTTAAATTGCCAACACCTATCATTCAACCCTGATGGCTGAATACTCAAGCATAAATATAATTTATTGAAATGTTTCTGTGAATGCTATGAAAACCACCCTGTGACATTGTTCCCGTAAGAATTAGGGCTGGACTTCTGCTGATTGCCTCTTTTCCTATGCCTCAATGTTTTCTAAATGTTATGTGTTTGGGTTTTATCTGTTTGTTTATTTGTTCATTTTTATAAGAAATAACAAATTAACCTGTGTGAACCTAATGGGGTTCAACAAGGCCAAGTGCAAGGTGCAGCACCTAGGCTGGGGCAATCCCAGGTGTGTGTACAGACTGGGAGAAGAACTCCTTGAGAGCAGCCCTGCGGAGAAGGACTTGGGGGTTCTAGTAGACAAGATGCTTGACTCGAACCACCAGTGTGCACTTGCAGCCTGGAAGGCCAACTGTATTCTGGGCTGCATCAAGAGAGGAGTGGCCAGCAGAGAGAGGGAGCAGATTGTCCCTCTCTGCTCTGCTCTTGTCAGGCCCCACCTGCAGTGCTGCGTCCAGGCCTGGGGTCCCCAGCACAAGAAAGACATGGGTCTGCTGGAGACGTGGTCCAGAGGAGGCCATGAAGTTGTTCAGAGGCTGAAGCACCTCTCCTGTGGAGAAAGGCTGAGGGAGCTGGGCTTGTTCAGCCTGGAGAAGAGAAGGGTCCAGGGAGACCTCATTGCAGCCTTCTAGTATCTAAAAAGAGATTATAAAGAGGAGAGAGGCCAACATCTGACATGGTGTCATAGTGAAAGGGCAAGGGGAAATGGTCTTGAACTAAAGGGGAAGAGATATAGATTAGATGTCAGGAGGAAATTTTTCACTCAGAGGGTGGTGAGGCCCTGGCACAGGCTGCCCAGAGCAGCTGCGAATGCCCCATCCCTGGAGGCATTCAAGGCCAGGCTGGGTGGGCCCTGGGCAGCCTGATCCACTAGGTGGCAACCAGCCCACGGCAGGGCATTGAAACTGGGTAAGCTTAAGATCCCTTCCAACCCAAGTTATTCTTTGATTCTATGAAATGACAGTATGTGTCATTTGGGATTCATTCAATTTACCATATAGTTCAATGGGTGAGGGTTTTTTTTTTTTTAATGTTGATTTTTATGCAAGCTTTTTGCTGAAAGGTTGGCTGAGTGCTGTGGCAGGTGGCTGATACACCTCTACCTCCATCCCTGCCCATTTTCCAAGCCTGTTTGCCTCAGCAACCTAGTCAGAGTAACAAGCTTGTTGGACTGCATGGCCTCCAGAGGTCTCTTTTACCTTTGATTAAGCTTATGACTGATAAAGCAGTCACGAGCACTTCTACAGGAGGGCAAAACCAAGTATTACAATTCCATTATCAGGTTCCTTAATTTAAAACACACAGTAAATACTATGGAGATAGAGAAAAAAAAGTCCAACTATTAAGCTATTGTCTGTAGTGCTTGTTCTTTGTAAATAGAAACTCCAACTATGTGTAATCTTGTTTTATCAAAAAAAGTTAAGACAATAAACACCCACCTTATATACTCACATTTTCCTGTGTTTGATTTTCCCAGCAAATACCAGAATGTTTAAGAAAACTGTTACTGGTTTCGACACACTAATTCATTCCAGTGCAAAAGTAACTATTGTATATGAAGTAGTCTATGAATCACTCTGTGTTTAGATTCAGATTTTGTCTTCATATCTGTTGCAGAAGTTTCTCAGAAGCTATCCTTGGCTCAGTTTTCATGTTTCAATTTCCTTAAGTGAGTATTAACATTTATAAAAACGAAGCCTGTCATTAATTTATCATGCAGTAAGTCACAAATACAAACTGTGTATAGGACATGTAATTTAATGCTTAGGATTAACGTGTAAGGTTTGCAAACTTTAAACAGCATTTTTGTGCTGATAATTCCACACAAATATTTTAAAAAACTTTTGTTTAAAGGTGATGGTGGAAGTTTGGACTGCTTAAAGCCATAGCTAAAGATAGTAACAGTTCATTTTTTCTTTATTGCAGGACCAGACTGACACTGAACCATAAGCTCACATCCAGCACACACTGACACATAAAATGGGCCTCAGGAAAAAGTTAAAGACAAACTCAAGATAGTGAAATTGAAAACACCTGTAACCTTAACCTTGAGGTCCCTCTGAGACACTCCCTTTTACAGAAGACCCTCTGTAAACATCTGGAGTGGTGCTCCTATGCAGGCTTCCCACTGTTTTTTCCAGGCTTAGCCACACTTGGCAGCTGAGGACTGAACTCATGCCTAACACTCGTCTTGATCCAAAGACAACATGTTCTCCCAGCTAAATCCCCTGAGAAGCTTAGGCTTATTGGGGTATGTGCACCACCCTTAACACGCATGGAGTCTCAGCTCCTCACAGATCATAGGTGGGGACAGCAACTTGTTAAAGCCAAAAGAATGATGATGAGAAATTTTGTCTTTTCATTGATTTTGTGAAGGATGTCTAGTATTATGTAATCTGGGTCTGGAAAAGAAGTGTGGCCTACTTGTTCTCTCCCAGATGAATCAATGTAAAATAAAGCCAAGGTCCCTCTTCGCTCTCTTTCAGGAGTCCAGTGAATCCTTCCTTTGTGCAGATGTATGGCTTCACCGAGAGGGAGAGAAAACAACCTTCACCTCAGGATGCCATCCAGGGAGACCTTGACAGATTTGAGAGGTGGGAAAAGCCTAAGACTGGTGCATCCCTAAGAGTAAGAATTCAGGCAAAGGTGGCAGGAGACCTGGCTGGATGAGGAAAGAGCTCATGGAAAACCTCAAAGGGAAGAAGAAGGCCTTTGAAAGGTGAAAAAAGGGCCTAGACACTTGGGAGGAATATAGGAATTCTGTCAGGACCTGCAGGGATGCGACCAGGAAGGCTAAGGCCCACTTAGAACTTATTCTGGCTAAGGAGGTCAAGGACAACAAAAAAGGCTTTTTCAGGTATATCAACAGCAAGAGGAATACCAGGGAAAATGTGGGCCCACTGTTGAATGAGGCGGGTGCCCTTGTAACAGGGGATGCTGAGAAGGCAGAGGTACTGAATGCTTTCTTCGCTTTGGTCTTTATGCCTAGAACCGCCCCCTGGGAATCTCAGATGCTAGAGGTAGGAGAGAGATTCTGTAGAGGGGATGACATTCCTTTGGTTGAGGTGGAAAGGTTCAGAGAGTCTAGACAAAATCAGCCCTCATAAATCCGTGGGCACCGATCGGATGCACCCAGTGGTGCTGTAGGAGCTGGCAGAATTGTTTCCTGCGTCGCTTGCTACCATCTTTGAAAGGCCTTGGAAAATGGGAGAGGTGCCTGAAGACTGGAGGATAGCCAATGATGTCCCAGTCTTCAAAAAAGGGCAAGGAGGACCCAGGCAACTACAGGGCAGCCAGCCTCACCTCCGTCCCTGGAAAGGTGATGGAACAACTTATTCTTGAGAACATCTCCAAGCAATTGGAAAAGAATAGAAGGTTATCAGGAGTAGTCAGCATGGGTTCACTAGGGGGAAATCGTGCCTGACCAATCTGGCAGCCTTCTACAAAGCCATCACCAGCTGGGTAGATGAGGGGAGAGCAGTGGATGTTATCTACCTTGACTTCAGGAAGGCTTTTGATGCTGTCTCTCACAACATCCTTGAAGCAAAGCTTAGAAGGTATGGGACAGATGAGTGCACGGTGAGGTGGATTGAGAACTGGCTGACTGACAGAGCCCAGAGGGTTGTGATCAGTAGCATGGAATCTAGCTGGAGGCCTGTCACTAGCGGTGTTCCTCAGGGGTCAGTGCAGGGTCCAGTCTTGAGGAACATCATCATCAATGACCTTGATGTAGGGGGGTAGAGTCCACCCTCAGAAAGTTCACTGATGATACAAAGCTAGGAGGAGTGGCTGACACCCTGGAAGGCTGTGCTGCTCCTCCACATCTCAAGTAATCAAATCTTCCTTCTCCTTCTGGAGAGAGCTCACATTTTTCTGAGTCTTCCTTTTATAACTGACATACCTAGAGAAACTCTTGTTTTTGCCCTTGACATCCTGATGGCTGACACCCCCGAAGGCTGTGCTGCCATTCAGTGAGACCTGGACAGGCTGGAGAGCTGGGCAGAGAGGAACCTGATGAGGCTCAACAAGGCAAGTGTAGAGTCCTGCAGCTGGGGAGGAACAACCCCATGCACCAGGACAGGCTGGGGGCTGACCTGCTGGAAAGGAGCTCTGAGGAAAAGGACCCGGGTGTCCTGGTGGATAACAGGTTGGCCATAAGCTGGCAGTGTGCCCTTGTGGCCAAGAAGGCCACTGGGATCCTAAGGCACATTAAAAAGCGTGGCCAACAGGTTGAGGGAGGTGATCCTCCCCCTCTGCTCACCCTGGTGAGGCTGCATCTGGAATCCTGTGTGCAGTTCTGGGCTCCTCAGCACAAGAAAGACAGGGAACTGCTGGAAAGAGTCCAGTGCAGGGCCACAAAGATGATGAGGGGTCTGGAATATCTCCCATACGAGGAGAGGCTGAGAGGACTGGGGCTCTTCAGCAGGGAGAAGAGGAGACCAAGAGGGGCTCTATCAATGTGTATAAATATCTGAAATGCGGGATCCAAATGGATGAGGCCAGGCTCTTTTCAGTGATGCCCAGAGACAGGACAAGGGGCAATGGGCAAAAACTGGAACACAGGAGGTTCCATACAAATCTAAGGAAAAACTGCTTTACTGTGAGGGTATTGGAGCACTGGAACAGGCTGCCCAGAGAGGCTGTGGAGCCTCCTTCTCTGGAGATATTCAAGACCCACCTGGACGCCTTCCTGTGCAACCTGCTGTAGAGAACCTGCTTTTGCAGGGGTGTTGGACTGGATGATCTCCCGTGGTCCCTTCCAACCCCTAAAATTCTGTGATTCTATGATTCTGTGACAATGGAAATACCATGAAGTGCAGCGAGTCCAAGTGCAACATGCTGACTCTGATCTGGGGCAATCCCAAGCACAAATACAGGATGGGGAACAAGTGGATTGAGAGCATCCCTGTGGAGAAGGAATTGGTGGGCAAAAAATGGAACATGAGCCAGCAATGTGCACCAACTGTATCCTAGGCTGTATCAAGAGAGGGGTGGCCAGCAGGGAGAAGGAGGGGATTGTCCCTCTCTGCTCTGCCCTCGTCAGGCCCCACCTGCAGTGCTGCATTCAGGCCTGAGGTCCCCAGCACAAGAAAGTTGTGGAGCTGCTGGAGTAGGTCCAGAGGAGGCTACGAAGATGCTCAGAGGCTGAAGCACCTCTCCTTATGGAGAAAGGCTGAGGGAGCTGGGGGTGTTCAGCCTGGAGAAGAGAAGGCTGTGGGGACACCTCATTGTGGCCTTCCAGTACTTAAAGTGGTCCTGCAGGAAGGCTGGAGAAGGGACACTAACAAGTGAGTGTAGTGTAGGGGTAAAGGTTTCAAACTGAAAGAGAGAAGATTTATATTAAATATTAGGAAGAAATTCTTTGCTATAAGGGTGGTGAGGCACTTGCACATGTTGTCCAGAGAAGCCGAGTACCCCCTTCCTAGAGATGTTCAAGGCCAGGCTGGATGGGCCCTGGGCAGCCTGATTTAGTTGAAAGTGTCCCTGCCCATGGTGGAGGTGTTGGACTAAATAATCTCTGATGTTCCTTCCAACCCAAACTGTTCTATGATTCTATGATTTTCAAAGGATCAAATGAATATTATTCTGGAGAGGGACAGCAGGGGGAAGTGATGCATTTTCTGTGTTTTTAAAAAGTACCTCCAGCTCATCTCAAACCTGGGTTTCAGGTGGTGAGTACGCACTTGAAAAAAGCAGGTCTCGGGGTGTTGGGAATGGGATTTACAAGTATTCTAGTTCTCAACATTGTTCTCATTGCTAGCTTGGAGCAGGCAGTTGCTGGCTCCCTTTTTTTTTTTTTGCTGGCCTGTGTCAGGTCCTATCCTCTGCTCCCAGCATCATGAGGGGCACAGTCCATGATGTACAGAAAGAGCAGAACAAGCAAAGAGTTATGGCAATGTCTCTCACCATTTCTGCTCAGTTTAACTTGAAGCATAGAAAGACAGAGTACTTGGCAACCACATCCATGAAGGACATTACTTTTCCTTGGGGCCGATATAGGAGAGAGCTTTTACTATAGTTCCAAGAAGGGCATGCATTTTCTGAAGGATGCAGTCATCCTGTTGCTTGGCAGTAATGCTAACACACACCCAAAACATTCATTCACCTCCCAGCTTAAAATCTGATTTTAGTAGATAAGCAAGATGCATAGGGAAATAGTAGAAGAGTTTACATTGCACTTTCAAAATCACTCATTGTATCTTAACTTACACTGTGGCAACACTTAGCAGAACTAAAGTTAACAAAAACTTGCATTACTTTGAGGGTTTCTTGTACAAGAATTACACAGACAGCACACAGGCCTTTTACATCTGCAAGACATGTATGACAGTTCAGCACTTAATTGAAATACCCTTGATATGGCAGTTTCCTCTTTTCCCAAGGCCAGGTTTATTCACATGGATGGAAAAAACAGAGCTGCTTAGGAGGCTGTGTGTATGCTTTGTTTAATTTCTGTGTTCCAGTTCAAATCTACACTCACCCTTTAATATCAGCCTTCATTGGGCAACATCTTCAGAAGTCATAGATCCGTCCCAGCATGTTTATTTCCTTACTTTTTATATGTCAAAAATTAGACATCCATCTGACTGAGAGTTGGTTAAATGTCTTTCTCACAGCATAATTTGTAGCAACTCTTACTTCTTTTCCCAGCTTTTCTCAAATAAGAAAAGAAAGCCCAGTGTTTCATCTATAAAAGGTATCTGTCACTATCATTGTGTTTGAGAAGCAAGGACATAACACGCATGAAAAATAAACAAATGGAGTATAGAGAAATTCAGGCAACTGCAGTTAGGACAGAATAGTCTTACCGGGTAAATTGAAGTGTGCCTGCAAACATCCAGTTATTCACACTACTATCTCTCAAATTTATGCCAACATCATCAAGGGTTTGCTATCCAGGATAAAACTAACACAGATAGCTCACTAAGAAGCTAATGCCTGGAGTTATACTGTTGTCCTTGTCCTGAATATGCACTGTTGTGGTCAAATCTTGTCTGTTTGATGCCTTTTCAACAGTTCAAAATCTCCTGCATCTTAGGTATTGCTGAGGCTTCAGATCCACATTGCTTTACTGTTTCCCCTGTGTTCTTGAATTAGTTTCTCAATTCTTATTTATTTATTTATTTTTATTTATTTATTTACTTTCTGTAAAGCTGTAAAGCCTTCGGGAAGACAAGTTTTTAATGTGTTTGTTCAGCAGCTACATCAGAAGAGCCCTCTGTTTGATCATGATTGTGTGGCACTCCCATCGTGAAAATTAACTGTAACGTGGTTACAGTTCCTGTGTTTGAGCAATCTTCGATGTACTTCTTCAATCTCCCCTTAAACCCATGGGAATTATTAGTATTCAGTGTCCTTTGGCAAAGAGTGACATTGCAGGTAGAAGCCTCCTTTGCCAGAAAAAACATGTCCTCTTACTTGCTTTAAGCCTACCTCCTAATGTCTTGCTTTGATAATTCCAAGTTCTTGCACTGGACAAAACCAGTCAGCAAAGTGATCTATCCACTTTCTCCCTGCACAGAACAATTCTACTAATTTTAACCTGTTTTCTTATATCATCATTTTCAGAACTCAAAAGCATCAACAGCATCAAAACCTCCTCCACCTCTTTGTTCATAAAAATATGCCACACCTTTGATCATTCTGTCATTGTTGCCTGCATAGTGTATACCAGTATACTGTTGGCAGCTATTCTCATCAGAATTGCAGCCACACATCCTAGATGGTGCTGTCTGCACATTTGTACTATATAAGTAGCTAAAACCCTCCATAATATCACAGATGACATGTTGCATAAGAGATGATAAGTAGGGATGAAATATATTACACCAGTGACCAAATATGGAGAATCGTTGTACACGGATGGAATAGTTTGAGGAAAGGAGAAATTGATGTGGAGTAGAAATAAGGAGAGAGGAAAACTGTACTAAAGAATCAGTGTGTATGTTCTTCATCTCTGTAAGGGTAGATGAGGAGATGAAACCAGTCAAGTCTTAACAAAATTTTTCATTTACTTGTCAAGGTCAACATCACTCTTGGTATTACAGTCACAAGAAAAACAAACAATTTTTTCCTAATTATTACAGAATCACATCATTGCTGAGGCTAGCAAGCATCTCTGGAGATCATCTAATTCAATCTCCATGCAGGTACAGCAGGTTGCCCAGGGCTGCATCCAGGTGAATATCTCCAGGAATGGAGATGCTACAGTCTCTCTGTGTTTCAAGTGTTTGATCTGACCTCTGACTTGTATTTGTATTTATATTTATTTTATTTTACTATCTGGATTGTGAACATCAATGCTGTGTTTGGGGAGCAAATCATCTTAATAAGTATACTTATGCAAGCAGGACTGAGTTCCGTCTACATCTTCAGGGTAGAGGTATCCTTTTGTTCCCAGTTATTACAGTATTTCCATTTTGTGTTATATAAGATGCATTGCCTAATTACAATGAGTCAGCCTTGCACAAAACAAGTTAACAGTGCCACGGTTTATTAAAAGCTCCTAGGTTACTTTTCTGTATGAGAATAACTTTAAAAATACCCATACCTTAAGGTCAAGTATACTTTTCCACCTGATGTCTCACAGAGTATGTTATATGTATATTTCATCAACTTTTTTTATTTAAAGGCTCTTTTTGATACTTACGATGAAGGCTAGAATTGGAAGAGTCACCGATTAGGATGAGAACTTCAGCTTATGATTTTAGCATACGGTACCAGAAAGAAGAGACTTATTTCTAATTTCAGTGGGAGAAGGTCTGCTGGTATCTAGAACCGAATTAACAAACTTAAAAAAAAGTTTAATGAACTAAACTTTATATACATATATATACCATCCAAAATTTTTATAAGCATCAATTACAGACATTATCACTGTAGGATAATAATCTTAACCATGGCTTTAAAGCATGAACAGTTACACCCATAATTTCAGGATTCTGGGGTCTTAAAAGGAATATCTCATACTTTATAAATAATTTGTCACTAGAGGTTTTTTTTAAATGTTGGAACCATATGAAAGTGGACTTATGTGCTTTTCTGGCAATGAAGAAATCAGAGGATTATGAGTCATTAGCCAAGCAGTCATATTTTTAATTGCCTCAGTGCAGTAAAGAGAAAGGTCAACAACCTAAAGTGAAGGGACTGTGAAATCCCATTTGCATCCTCAACTCCTGAGGAAAAAAAGACGGAGACTATTGAAAAGTTTTGACTGCTATGAAAGATGGGTGACTACATGCTACGACGTGCAACACTTTTTCTCTGATGAATGTTTGACATCAGACCTTCCCCATGTTGTTTTTCTCCAGTGAAATTGGGTAATTGCATGCACCCCTCACACCACCCTGCCAAATTGATATACTGCATTAAAAGCCAGCAAAGCAACAAAATACCTTGCACAATTTTAACATACATTGTAAACATGGACTGTAACAGTATATGACTCAGGCTGATGAATCAGGCCCATTGCATCAACCCTGATGGGGTTTAAGAAGCATTTGGACAATGCCCTCAGACGTAGGGTTTGAATTTTGGGTGGTCCTGTGTGGACCCAGGAGCTGGACTGTATGATTGTCCTGGTTTCAGCTGGGACAGAGTTGATTTTCTTCATGGTGTCTGATAGGATGTTATGCTTTGTGTATAGGAGAAAAATAACATTGATGATACTCTGATGCTTTAGCTGTTGCTGAGCAGTGCTGCACAGAGCCAAGGACGTTTCAGCT
>VXAV01011918.1:17405-36856 GCA_013399715.1 Alectura lathami
AAATTTTGTGCGGCTTCTGGGCTGCCCTGCCAGTGAGGGGGCACAAGGAACTTGGAGGAGACAGAACCAGGACAGCTGAACTAAACTGGCCAAAGGGATGTCCCATACCATATAACATCATGTGAAAAAAATAGAAAACTGGGGACAGTTGGTTATAGGGGCAACTGCTGCTTGGGGACTGGCTGGTTGGTGGGTGGTGAGAAATTGCATTGTGCATCTTTTTTTTTTGTAAATATATATTTATATATGTGTACATATATATATATATATAATATACATACGGGCAGTCTGCATGTGCTGGAAGATGAGCTGATGGGGAAGAAGATCAGCCTGGCTGAACAGGGAACTTTTGCTGAGAATTGGGGAAAAAAAGAGAATTTACCACCTNACATAAACAACAAAAGGATGGCCAAGGAGAATCTCCATCCTTTATTGGATGGGGTGGGGAACATTACCACCAAGGATGAGGAGAAGGCTGAGGTTCTCAATGCCTTCTTTATTTCTGCCTTTAACAGCCAGATCAATCATCCTCAGGGTACTCAGTCCCCTGACCTGGAAGACAGGAATAGAGAGCAAAATAAACCCCCCACAATTCAGGAGGAAGCAGTCAGGGACCTGCTACTCCACCTAGACTGTCACAAATCCCTGGGGCTGGATGGAATCCACCCAAGGGTACTGAGGGAGTTGGTGGAAGTGCTTGCCAAGGTGCTGACCATCATTTATCAGCAGTCCTGGTCAGCCAGGGAGGTCCCAGACAACTGCAAAAAAACCCTCCAACAGAGCAAACCTGCAGGTTGCACAGGGAGCCAGCAGCAGACAGACATAATTAACTCTGAGCTGGGCTCCCCCATTACTTCCCTACTCATCTGCTGAACTACTTCCTCTCCTGTGAAGTCCTATTTTTTTCACAAACCTGCCTGTACACTTTTTGCAATGGTCTGTAGACACAGGTTAACCAAATACTTCTTTAAAGGAACAGTTATTTTTTAAAGGACTGCAAGCTGCTGACTGAGGAAGAAATAACACTCAAGCTGTAAGAAGTAGTCTAAACAGGTAGATATCAACATTTGGGTATGCATTTCAAAGGAACTCTTTTGTCCTTGTTCCTCTAAATTCAAACATTTAATCTGAACAATTTACCTCAGATCCAAACAGGATCTGAGGCATCTAAGTAATGCCTTGCTGTTGAGAAACCTCTATTCAGCTGCTGACTAACTGAGGGGCAATATGAGCTTCACAAACATTCTAAATTTTGCTATACATTTATCTAAAATTCAATTTCTGTATTTTCTCGGGAACACTTTGGCCTCAGCAGAGATCAACACAAAAGCACCTCACTCCCTTCCACAGAGAAAACAATCTTCCTTCTGTCTCTGCAGAGGACTTGGTCCTATAGTTGCTGTCAGAGCTATGCAATGTGCAGAAGCAGATATATTCCCTAAAACAGAGCAGAAAGCACTCTTCTGCAGGACCCACAGGGCTAGAACATTCAGTTCTCATCAGCTGCAGTTTAAAACCACATTCCTCATCTTCTCAAGCAGGGGCTGCATCAGGTCAGCAAACCTAGTGAGTCCTTTGCTAACATGCCTGCTGTGGTCATTCCATCCAGCATTAAAGGAAAGCAGGAACTTTCCTTCCTTTCCTTGCTTTGAGGGGCTCTGGGACCATGAAAACTGCATGCACGTTTTCTACCTCAATAAAATGCACTGCAGAGAAAGAAATCCCTGTTGGATATAAGGACACATGGGCTGGAAACAATCTGCCCTTTAAGGACACTTGGGTGGATGTGGAGACCCACTTGCAAAGACATCACTCCTGGTCTGTCACACTCCCAAGGCATCTCTAATTAAAACCTTCACTTGCTTCAGTTCTAGCAAAATCAAGCTTAAACATAGCAGAGTGCTTGCTTGCTTTGAGAGGAAAATGCTGACGGAGCTACCTTGAAATGCCAGGCAAGGGACTTCACATCACAATAACACTAATAATTATTATCAGATGCACAATAAATATTTTCTAAACTTTCTCTTTCCTAATCCAACCCAAATTTTATTCTTCATACCAGTGGCATAACTAACATGCTATTTTTCTTCAGGAACCAGACTACTATCTGTACAGTTTACTTCAAGAAATTATTACAGAAAACAAATGATTTTAAATTTTTCATCCATGAAATCTACTATAAAAAAAAAATACAAAAGCACTGCATAACACAAGTGTTACTTCACAAGGCTATCTCAGAGTTATAATGTGGGGGAATAAATTGGAAAACAAGTTCTTCAGTGCAACTCTCACATAATTTTTCCAAGACAAAAAGACTTTGCAAGCCTGTTTTCAAACATGGATCATTTAGTAACTTAAAAAATATTTACCATTTCTTATACATTTATATGTTTATCTTCTCTTTTTCTCCACAGACATTGCCCAGCTCTCTAAACAAAGTGCTCCTCCTCTTTACTGCTGCCACCCAAGTATGTTTGACATGTCTAACTTGCTCTTTTTAAAAAAAAATCACTGCTTCTACATAGTGACTCTAGGAAAGTTTTTGTAAGATAGCTTTTAAAATGCATGGGAAGGAAAAGGACAATTAGTTACCTCCTCACGAGAATATTATTTTCTATGTCTACATTTATTTATCCCACTGTCCTGAGGCTATAGGTGCTTTGTTCATGATTCAGCAAAATCCTAAACCTGGGAGCTTTTTTTAAGGCACAGCCCACAACCAAAGTTGTGTTAACTAAAGTCTTATCTGCCCTTTAAATGATCTAGGTGTCACGTTAATCTTCCAGTGAACCCCAGAGGATCTTTCTTTCTTTAGCCTCCAAAACTCCAGCTTCCTTCTGCTACTTGATGTTCTTGAGGTTTGTTGTCTGGAACTTTGTGATTGTGAGTGGTAAAGCCTGCTTAATGGAGGACACATATCAAACTGACTGTGGGTGAAGGTTGCCAAATTACACCCCCACAGTGAACAGGTTCATGGACATGTGCTTCTTTATTTGAATATTACATAGTGGAAAACTAAAACCCTAACTTCTAAGTTTCGAGGAAAATACCGCTATTCTCTTGGGCTCCCACGGAGCTAGGAAAAATTATGAAAACCAACCATCTTTCACTGTTTGTTCCTTTACGGAAGAAGATAGCCTTAACTGGTAGCTCCTGCCAGTCTGCCTTTGCACTCAGCCCATATGCACAGGGGAGCACTTAAAAACTGTGTCATCTATTTGTTTGAACCACACTTTCCTGGGAGCTCCTACAGCACTCCTTTTCACAGAATCACAGAATCATACAATGCTTTGGTATCTCAGGTTAGTCTGATTCAAGATTTATTTCAGTAGAAGCCCGGCTGAATTATTGATGTGTCTTGTCAGGGCAGAAAGCCTGAGGCCCTTATTCTGCAAGTTGAATTAATATCTGAATTTTTAAGAAAGTCAGCCTCACTGCTGTTGAAAGGAGTGAAACCAAAAGAACATCCTTCTCATGGAGCAGACACAGAATTCACATCATCTGGAGATGGTGAAAATCTATTCAGCTGAAAACAACCACTGCTAAATAACATTTCATTTTCCACCCCAACTGATAATCTTAAAAAAAAAAGGCAAAAAAAAACCCCCCACAGCAGTAGCACGTTTCTTCTCCTGTATTTGCTATTCAGTGCACTTTTTTGCTTACTTGAACTTTATGCAGTGACTCTTTCCTACAACATTTTTGAACATTTCAGTTGTGCAGAGTTCAACAGGAATCTAATCAGGAAAACACTGCTATTTGTTTGATGTTATCAGTGTAATTAAAGATGACTGCAAAAACAAAGATGAATTTGTACAACTTAAAGTCAAAAGAAAGTAGATTATTTAGATCAAATGTGACCGACTGGGAAGACAAGCTTAACATGAAGCAACACTAATACCAAGATATCACATTCACTGTGGGGAACAACCTAATTTAATACTAGAAGCAGCTTACTACAAAGCAGTTTCTTGCCATGCCTGACGGAAGCATGGTGTCGACAAGTTGTGCCTTTGCGCTGTTTTGTTAAAAATTTGGAGCAGGTCTAGCCACTACTGGAAGGTTCAAAACAAAATGAGATTAAGCTGTCTATTTCAAGGATGGCAGAAGTGGTCAAAATTAACCTTCTTTACAACCATCCCACCAGCTGTCTACCCAACTACGATATGCTTGCCATAGTATTGAAGGACCCTGGCATTTGGCTGAATTTTCTCTCCTTCTTCACTCCTAAAAGAGTGATGGGCCGGACATCTGCTCAATGGAAATAGCACTGAGTTCTACTTTGGCAGGGGAGATGTCTACGTAGAGCAAGAGACAGATGCAGTACAACCTCATGGAAAGAAAACAGAAATTCCCTCTAAGCAGAGCCGTGAGGATGTCTACCTCTCACGGAACTCCTGGTTTAAAGTACTTTGATATGGCGTTGCCGAGGCCCGGTGCCCTCCAGACAGCCCGAGGCAGCAGCAGCACAGGGCAGCAGCTGGCAGGGGGCAGTTTGGGGTGGCCCGGCTGTCAGTGGTGGGAGAGCAGCCCATGTTCTCTGCCCAGTCCTAGAGCCTTACGCTGACCTGCCGGTGCTTAAAAGCCAACAGTTTGTCCAAAGGCAGCTGCTCTCTGCCAATTTATAGAATGTGGGGACTAAGGGGAAGCAAACAGACAATCCTGTCCTGTCAGTGGATGGAAGCCGGTGACGGTGATGGAAGCCTTCCATACCATGAAGCTGGTTCATGGTAGATTAAGCCCTGTGGGGAGAACTGTTCTTATGGAGGGTAGGCTTAAAAGGGCTGCTGCTGTGCTATGCCTCTGCGAATGTATCTCCATTTGTGCCTGAAAACTTAGCAGCTAGAGCCAACTCATCTGGCATCGTGAAATTACAAGTATTTGTGAGTTGGCAACCTATGTCACCAACAGGCTTTCAAGGGCTGTTTGGAGAAGAGTGTAAAGCTCTCTGACATGGACACCTGGGCACAGCCTTTCAGCTGCTCATGTGATGAAAGGTACTGAGCCCATTGTTTTCCTGATCTGGTGTGTCTGGTTTCACTGCGTGGTATGCAGCATGAAACTGATCGAGGCTGCTTCCAACTCCAGCACTGTTTTAAGAGAGCCACACTGTGATTTTCTAGTTGTGGGATTCATCGAATCATAGCATGATTTAGGTTGGAAGGGACTTTAAAAATCATTGAGCTCCACCCCTGCCCCCCACAGGGGGGAAGCGACATCTTCCACTAGATCAAACTGCCCAGGGCCCCATCCAGCCTGTCCTTGAATGCCTCCAGGGATGGGGCATCCACAGCTTCTCTGGGCAGCCTAGGCCGGTGCCTCACTGCCCTCTGAGTAAAGAATTGCCTCCTAGCATCTAACCTAAATAACTCCTATTTTCGTTTAAAGATGTTAGGCCTTATAACAGCTCCCTCACTACACTCCCTGGTAAAGAGTCCACCCCCATCTTTCCTGTAGCATCCCTTTTGGTACTGAAAGGCTGCTATGAAGTCTCTCCAGAGCCTTTTTCTCTGTCAAACACTGAGGCATAGATGTGTGCATATTTGTTTATTAAAGTGGGCACATTATTTCTTATTAACAATGAGTTAGTAAACCTTTCCAAATATAGCATCTAAGCAGTCCTGTAGTAAAAGCATTGAGCAACATCTTCCTCTTTCCATGTGGGAAAACCTATAGCCTGAAAAAAAATAGAATAGAATCATAGAATCATTAAGGTTGGAGAAGACCTCTAAGATGATCTAGCCCAACTGTCAACCTGACAGCACTATTCTAAATAAACCATGTCCCCAGGTGCCACATATACACATTTTTTGAACACCTCCAGGGAAGGAGACTCCACCACCTTCCTGGGCAGCCTGTTCCAATCCCTGACCACTCTCTCAGAGAAGTTTTTTCTAATATCCAATCTGAACCTCCTCTGGCACAGCTTGAAAACTTGCCATTACTCCTTGTACTATCACTAATTACCCGGGAGAAAAAAAGTGCATTTGTAGAAAATACAAGATATCTAGTAACAAAAAATGTGGAAACTATAAATGTCAGTTGCTTTAGGAGCTAAAGTAGCTTCAGACACACTCTGTGATCCACTGTCTATCAGCTGTGCTGACTCTCAGTCAGTATGACCATTAAGGGATGTTTAAAACTCAGCAGCATCTGTATATCTGTATTCATCAGATTAAAATACGTTGGCATTGTATGCTTCTTCACTATCCTACCCGCTCTGTGAAATCTAATCAGCTGGTAATTCAATATCAGTATGAATACAGTCATATACTGACTCACTCCTAATTATCACCAGAATCTGAAAAATGCAGAATGTCATTCCTGTTTTAGTAGAAGGTCACAGCAGCTAACGTTTCCATTAAGTCTAAGCCAAGACTTGTTTGTTTTTTCAATTTGCAATCAAAACGTGTAATTACACAGCATAGCTTTTCCTCTCAGCTTTGAATCTGAGCTTTGTGCAGAGACTTCAAAAGTGAAAGTCTTTCAGCAGATACTCATACACACATACTTTAAACTTGGATTCTCAGTTCTTTACCACAGCCGCATTATGTATACTTCCCAGTTTGTCTTGTTATCTTAATATTTATTAAAAAGGGCAATGAACCATCAAACAGGTAAAAGGATTTTACAATCAGTTGTAGAGAACTGTATAACAAGGCAACTTCCTCAGAACAGACCTATGACACATTTGTATTTATTGATAGTGAATCATGTTGTATAGCAAAAAATCATTGTCCACAGAACTGGATAGGAGTGCTCCAGTAAACATCTGAATAAGAAAAAGAAGGTCAATATACTTACTTAAGACAACATGGCTTTGTGATGACCTTTGTGAGAAAGGTCCAGGCAGATAGTTTGCCGGAATTGCAGCTGGTCAGCTAAGTACATCTGGATACTGTATGCGACCAGTTAAGATCAAGCAGATTTTAGCAGAGAAGAAAAAGGCACTATAGGGCCTGACTTAAGGGTTTTGTTATGTTTCACTGTGGAAACCAAGTAAAAAAGTAAATCAAACAATCACAACATGCTGAAATTAACTCATAACGAATGAAAGAAAGGAAACACGCACTTGTCAGGGAGAGCCTATTCCTCATGCCCAAAGCATGGTATTTCTGATCTCTGTCCTGATTCTGACGGGAAACCTGCAGAACATATTCAGAAAAGGAGCCTGCAAGCTAAAATTTGTTACCCTACCAAGATATTAAAAATCAGACCGAGATGCTTTATTCTTTATTCTTTATTTTTTTTTTTTTTAATTGCATTTTTTTTATTTGCTGGTTTAAACATCCAACATGCAGGTGTCCACTTAACCTAATCCCTGTTTTAGTCCTATGTGCTGGTTTCCACCCACAGAGTTGTGCTTGTGTTGTCTGATTCCAAGTCTTGATGTACTTACTCAGGGTGGCTGGATGCCAGTCCTGTCAGAAAGAACAACTTGATCATGCACTGAAGTCTCATTTGTCTGGTCTACAGCACTGACTTTATTTTGTAGCTGGTTATGGGAAGTCTCACAAGAATTACTGTAACTGTCTGAAGTCCTTTGCTAGCTTCAGCAAAGTGCTGCATCTCTACCACCTGCAAGAACTGATCATGAGCACATCAGGGCTCACAGTTCCTGCAACAGCTACAAAAGTGCTTTGCATCAGTCATTCACCTAGCTGCCTGGTCAGGCCCATATCCGCTGTGTGTGGAATTGCAGTGACTAAAGTTACCAGATACTTGAACTCAGCAGCCTCTCTCCCTCGAAATGTTTATCAGTTATGAGGTATAAAATGAGATTCAAATGATCAGAACCTCATATTTACATCGAAGAGCCCTTTAAAGTAATTTTGACTGATTAGTTTCATTCATACAAAAATAGCACATTTATTTTTTTTCATAATTAACATTCTAAGTAATCAACAAGAATAGAGTGGAGTTGCACACAACGTTCTGAAAAATTTCACAAATTGGCTGAAGTAATCTTTTCTCAAAAACATCAGAAATTGGAGAGGTGCACAACTGTTACTAGCATTTGCTCTGTTTCAAGACAGTTTGGGTTTTTGTTTCATTTTGAAAATTCCTGATTTCAGCTTTGCTCTTGGAGAATTCTAGCAACCTTTGCAAGGCTACTTCCAGCGTCTCTTATTCTTTAACAGAGCTCTACTATGCCATATTTTTTAGTATTACTCCCTTTGTTAAACCATTTTGGCAGGAACATTAACCAAATGAAGATGAATCTACATTTTATTATTACTAAAAATAATCTCCATTTTTCTTACCATCTCAGGTGTTCTATTTCTCTTTCTTTTTCTTTTTTGAGTTTAATTAAAATGTTAATGCTAATGAGTCTTAATAATAATAAATTAATTTTTAAAGACCAGCTACATTCTCAGTACTTTCATTCTAAAGATGAGTCAATTCTTTATGGAATAATCAAGATGCAAGATTTTCTTAGTTCTTACATGTTTTTATGCTGAGAGTTTTTCCAGAAGGACTATATATTCACTTTAAAAAAGGAGCATATTTTATCTAATAAATGATTTCTGACGGCTACATATTTTGAGATTTTTTTTAGTGTATTTTTTTTCTTTTCAGTTCTTCCAAATCACAGAAAGCAATGTGAGCAAATGGAGTAAATTAGGAGTTGTGAAATGTTAGGGTAAAATGAAAAAGGATTTCTAAAGCTCTGGGTCCATACCCATGTTGTAATTCAAAACAATTGCAAAAGTGTTCCCAAAATAACATAACAGCTTTGATCTGAACGCTAAAAAGGATAAAACAAAACTTCATATTGCCTGTGTGGCACAGCATGTAAAAGTCAGCTTCCTAAAAATATATCCTAAGATTGCTGATGGAGGAAAGCTAATGACGATTTCCATTAGAGATGGCAAGCAAAAAAGAGTAGTCATTTAAATTTAAGTTTTATCACCTATGCTTTGTATACTGTGCATAAACTCATATGCTTTACTGGTAAAATGTACCACTTGGAATTACATTTAAAATTGCCCCAGATAAAATTGCTCAGATGTCTAGGAAAGAAGTCCTCATTGGAACTAGTTAAAGCAGTCTAGAACAGCACTCATGAGAACTGCATTTGGTGAAAGGCAGCGGAAATACCCCCACGTACATGGCAGGTGGCCTTCAGAAGGCTCCTTCTGCCTTATGAGAATATACCACAGCTGGAGACTCCAAACACTGGCATGAGCACCACTCACCTGGAGCTCATACCACTAGGGTACCAAGGTTCTGTGTGGCTTTCCACCCTTCAACTGTCACCATATTTATGTCTTATTAACATAAATACGTCATGAATGCAATGGTAATTACAGTGACCATCCCCGTTCTGCAAGCATCTGTGCCAGAACCACAAGGTCTTGGGGTACCTGAGCCCAAGGCAGCAGATAAAGATGGAAGTGCCTATGTTGTTCTCACAGCAACACTCACCAGAAGATAATAAAAAGACTGCTTCTCTTATTTCTCAGCTCCTTCCACTCTTTTGTCTACAGCTCCTCATTTCCTTTCAGGGATGCTGAAACACAACCAGGGCTTTCTACAATAGGGTAGGAGTCCAGTGTCTTGCCTCCATTGATCTGGCAACCTTTGGGAGAGAATGATAGAATCATAGAATGGCTTGGGTTGGAAGGGACCTCAGAGATCACCTAGTTCCAACCCCGCTGCCGTGGACAGGGCTGCCAGCCACTAGCTCACTAGATCAAACTGCCCAGGAACCCATCCAGCCTGGCCTTGAACACAGCCAGGGATGGGGCAGCCACAGCTTCTCTGGGCAGCCTGTGCCAGCGCCTCACCACTCTCTCAGGGAAGAATTTCTTCCTGATGTCCAACCTAAACCTCCCCTCTTCCAGTTTTAGCCCATTCCCCCTTGTCCTACCATTATCCACCTGTGTAAAAAGTGGGTCCCCCTCCTGCCTGTAAGCTCCTTTCAAGTATTGGAAGGCCGCAATGAGGTCTCCCTGGAGCCTCCTCTTTTCCAAGCTGAACAATCCCAACTCCCTCAACCTTTCCTCACAGGAGAGGTGCTCCAGCCCTCTGATCATTTTGGTGGTCCTCCTCTGGACCCGCTCCAACAACTCCACATCCCTTCTGTACTGGGGGCCCCAGGCCTGGGCACAGAACTCCAGGTGAGGCCTTCCAAAGGCAGAGCAGAGGGGGATGATCACCTCCCTCTCCCTGCTGGCCACCCCTCTCTTGATGCAGCCCAGGATGCCATTGGCCTTCCTGGCTGCAAGAGCGCACTGCCGGCTCATGGCCAGCTTTTCATCGATCAGAACGCCCAAGTCCTTCTCCGCAGGGCTGCTCCCAAGGAGTTCTTCTCCCAGTTCGTACCAGGAAGGTGCAGGGGTCAGACAGTGCTCCTGGCTTCAGCCTCCCCTCTGCCCCATCTCCACACTGCATGCTCATGCTCTCATCACCCATCCCTGCATTACTGCCACTGCATTTAGGTCCCATCATAGCAATGCTGAGGCCAGTCCCCTCTAGAGTGCTAACAGCTGTTTTCAGCCTCCCTTTCACAAACTGTTCTAGCCAACAGTCATAACAGACTTCAGGCATTTGTCTTGAAAACCTCCCTCAGCAGCCTTTGAAGACCATGTGCCAGCCTTGACTTTTGCAAAATTTACAATTCACTTAAACATCAAAGCCTAAGTCATCACAGTTCCTGGAAGAAATTGGCAGGTCAGCACAGCTTTCTCTGAGATTGCCTGCTCTCATGGGTGGCACTATCACCATGCAGATAGCTGGATGGCAGGTTCCTCTCTGACCATGGTCTTAGATGTCCTTCCTACGCTTTAGTCCTCTATTAAATGACACCCTCACAGTGATAGGTAAGAAGAATTGTGCTGATACTGAAAAGAAAGTACCTGTATAATTCAGTACAATAGAGTCACATGCTGAGTCAATACGGCTGTGCAAAGATAACTGAAACACGTAGCAATGCTAATCACAGCATTAGAGTTCTTCTTCAGGAAAAGTAGGAAGCATCTGCTGGAGGATAGACATAGATGGTGCTCTTCCTTAAGTATTTGGGAAATGACATATAAGGAAGGAAATTAATGCTTACACAGGGCTGGAAGGAGAGAGGTGCTGTTAGAGTGAAGCAGCTTCTAGTCTGATTTATTTCACAATGGCTTGTTCAGACATATATATCTACATATATATCTGCAAGACTGGAGAGAGAACTTGAACCATGAATCTCTTCAGACCACTTTGAGGAGCTGATGATGGAAGAATTCATCTTGATGTCAGAGCAGCAATGTAAATCATTGCAAAAGTAGAGAGCGGGGATGCAAAGCCACTTCTGCGATAGTGTGCTACTGCTCTCAGTAAATAAAAGCAAATACCACTCCTTCTCTCTGCACCTGAAACTGCACTTTTCCCACTTTCATGCAGACTATCACACCAATGTTTCCTACAACCTGTCTCTTCCTGTCTACCAGCCAAAAGAAAGAAAGAAAGAAAAAAAAAACAGAACACCTCAGAGAGACTTTTCCTCTGCTGAAGCAGCAAATTATAAATGTAACAGATTACCTGCCAGGTGGTGAGCATTCCTTGTGGAACCAGACAATCACCCAACACCAAACAAACTTTGTGAGTTGCTGGTCATTGATCGGCCACTGCTCCCTATGCTGATAAAGAAGGACCTACATAAATCTTCCTTTCATGCTTCCTGTGTCAGCATCTCCCTCCCACACGAGTGCTGGCAGCTCTGCAATAGCTGGATCTGATTCTCAGTGCAGGGGCTTGTAATGAGGAGATGTTATGACTACAGTACTCCCAGACACATTTGGAGGCTGATGGTGTTCTGGAAAAAGTAGCCACATACAATGGCACTTAAACAGAGAGAAAACAGAATTTGCTCAGCTGAAGGCAACCAACTAGCATTGCAAAGAAGTAGTTTCAAATTCCTTTTGGAAGCCAGTATCAGAATATTCAAGCAAAAAACAGGCATGAAAGGAAGCTGTAATTGCAATAAGCAGTAACGTGCCCCTTCGGGCACCCTCTCCAAGCAATTGAGAGCACAGATACCCTGTAAATGACGACCACAAAACAACTGTAGGGAAATTCATCCTTGCTCTTTGTTCTACTGTGGGGGCCACCACTCTTAACTCTGCCTGCCTGACATTGTGATGTTTGGAGCCGGTCCTGACGTGTAGAAGTCAAGGTGTGCAGAAGGGGTCAAAAAGGAGGGACATGAGCTGCAGCTTGAGCAGACAGGTAGATCGAGGCAACGTAAAGCAGCTGAGTGCCCAGCTCACCGGTGCCCATTCTGAAGGTTAGAGCATAGGAATACTGAAATGTATCCTTTTCAGTTTATTATTGAGGAGAAATGCAGAAAGGATTAAGCAGAAAAGTCTGTACCAGACTTGCTCACTTCACATCCAGCAGCCTATTCTTTTGTCTATCTGTTAAAGAAGGCTGAAGATAGCAGCACAATTCCTCTCCATATTAGTCACCAACAAGAGCACATTCAAACACAGATCATAAAAGCAGATCACAGTCTCCTAAAGCAGCCAAGACTCTCCGAGAAGGAGGTTTTTCTTCTCCAGCACGCAATCAGAGCAAGACTGTCAGTGCTAACTTTAGTTCAGGGATCTTGGATAGGAATTTTGACACCCAGTTCAAGTGGCAGCTTTTGTACGGAGTTAACGCTGGACCATGCGCAGATATACACAATGCAAAATTTATTCTCATAGTTTGCATTTCAATGACATTCACTTTAGGGCATAATCCAGCGTATATCAGTAAGCAGCAATAGGAAAACAATTGATATGGGAGCACTGCCTCCTGGGTATTTCAGCTGCGGTTTTCTTAGTTTCTTGGCAGGGTTCACATCCAACTTCTAAAATCACTGATTACAAATCAGTATCATTGGTAGTTCAGCCACATGAAGTCAAAAATTTTACACACTTTATCTTCAATTTGGAAATGAATCCTTTGCTTGACTATGGTAAAGCAATGTTGAATATTTAAGAAATATTGTTGGTCAAAAGTCTTTCAATTTGATAAAGATTTCTATTCATGATCATATTTTAATGAAAGCTTTATTAAAAAATGTGATCAGTGAATTGGCTGGATTGATTAGTCTAGAAAGAAAGGATGAAAAGGGACAAAAGCTTTCAATTACACATAAGATTATCGAGCTCACAATGGTGGTCAGTTTTGAGGACTGCAAAGATCCAATGGTCTTTGCTGCAACAAAAACCTACTGATTGTACAAACTTTTCAGTGGATACAAACAAGCCACTAAGGAAAGACGAGAATAAGGTAGTATTGATGCATATCCATCAGTTTTCCAAACATTTCTTTTAAACCTGAAGTCTAAATGTGTGTTGCTAGATCTTAATATAAGGGTTTAACCACTTTGTGTTAAAACATTAAGGCTCATTAATTAGCAAATAATACTATTTCAAGATTTTTATGATATACACTTGCCCACCATTCTTCCACAGAAAACTTCGTATTAATGTAACAATGCAGAGCCTGGAGGTAATTGAACAATACTATACTATTTTTCACATTGCAAAATCACCCTGTGATATAGTTGTTGCATCTACCTCACTTAAAAAAAAAAAAAAAAAAAGCAATATATATTTCATATTACTGAATTTTAGCATTGATAATTTCTTACTAGCTATGTGACAAATCAGTCACTGAGGCTAAATCACTTTTAAATGTAATTACAACTACTCATTTCAGAATTACCCAGAAACAGAATCGCCAAAGATTAGCAATGTAGTGGCATGACGACATCGCTCTGCTTAGCCTAATTACCTGATTTGATTGTGCTACTGTAGACTTCCCAGTTATCTGGGTCTGGACAAAGTGCTCTCTTAATGGTGAGATATTGCTTCTGGTACTTGAAGAATAGTCAGCTGTAAGATGCTCAGCCAGAACTCCAGCAGGAAGAAGAGCAATGTTCACAGAAGATGGAAAACACTGCCCCACCAAAGTCAAGAACAGACTACACCTATAGCCAGCAATCAGGCAACAATAAGCCAAAATCGACCCTGTACTAAGTACGAAGTCATTACAGGCAAGCAAGTCACACAGAACTGAAAAAGAAACTGCAGACCAAAAAAATAGCATTCTAATTCCTTTCCACTACGTGCTTGTTTTTCAAAGGTGCAGTCGCACAAATAGTAACTTGTCGCCTTTCTTAAGAATAAAATGCAAGTGTAACAACTCCTGACAGATAAGAACATTTATCTTTGTCACTTATGGCACAAGTATTTCTACACCACAGCCAGATCCCAGATGTGAAACCATTCCTTTGATGGCTACAGGCCAATTCTTGAAATTCTAATTTCTTTCCTAATGAAAGGTTCACTAGCTTCAGCTATGAAAGTAAGAACCATCACAGACACTGTAAATATAAACTGGGCACCTTTTTGAAAACTGCCTCATGAACTACAAAGAATGTGAAACAAACATTTTAAGTCTGACTGCTTGTACACCTATCCCTGTGCAGTTACTGTATGTCTATGTAATTCGTTATAGCTCATATATATATACCGGGGGTGCCAAAAAACGTATACACAATTCAGGAGGTGTTACCTGCATACTACCGTTGAAAGCTGAATTGAACTGCACCAGCAACCTGCAGTATGACGTTTGCCCAAAAGGTGGCGTTAGGCAATGAAGGCTGGCGTCACCACGCGACAGACGGGGCAGTTGATGAAAATGGCAGAAGCACAGCAGTAGTTCGCTGTCATCAGCTGTGTCTGAACTCTAATGGGAACCATTCTGAGCACCTCTTGTAATTGCAGAAATCGAATGTGACTTGTATTCACCTTTTGTTACTGGTATATATTGAGTATTACAATTTTAATATAGCTTTTTCCTTACATAAAATGTTCATAGATTTTTTTTTTTTTTTTTGCACCCTCTGTATGCATACACAATATATACGTAAAAAATGTAACAAGAGCTACCAACAAAATGCCTGAACTACATGACTTCCAAGCTCAACCATCTGACGTGTTAAGAGAAGATTCCTGACCCCATGAGTACAACAATGCGAAGTTACTGTCTCAATGTAAAGAGCCATTTCCACCTGCTGGTGGTAAGTTTTAGCATGTACTCTACGGCATGCAATGGACAGTATTATGAACAGGTTTGAGTAGGCAGAGTGCCTTCAGCTATTTGCTCATGCAATAAAGGTGAGGCATTTCATGGCTAAGAAGACATAAAGTAATGCTTGGAGTAGAGAGGGCTACGGGTTTCACTGGAGAGACAATGAAAAAGACAGTCAAGGCAAAGAGAAAGAAAAGACAGGGTAGAGAAGGTGGTAGGCATGAAATAAAATAGAAGGTAGACAAACTGTTAAGTAGAGAAGCATAGAAATGGTGTATAAAATGAGGAAGAAAATGGAAGAGGAATATTAGAAAAAGAGGAAGAACTTTTTTATGGAAATTGTTTTCTGCAAAGCAGAATACTCCTTCTAAAAGGAAGGAATATTTGAAGTCAGGAGTAGTTCAATAAATCTGAGGCTTACCACATGGAGACATTCCTGGGATCTTAATTCTAAGGATCAAAAGTTAAGGTTCAGGTTTTATTTTCCCCTAGAAATTCAAGCTGGGGTCAACATCTGATACCAACCCACACTGTGTACATCCAAGGAGAAATGAAATGTAGTTGACTCATGAAAAATAACAGGTAGCATGTTACTAATGACAACTGTGTGTACATGTAGTACATAAAACACGGGCCACGAACGTGGTAGGGTGTGCAGGAAGGACATGGGACAAACTTTGCACCTTTTCTGTGGTTAGCACAGATCCTCTCTCATTCCTCTGGCAGCTCTGCCTCGTTGGGGGGAGTAGTGTCAGCACATCCCACCTCACCTTCCATATCCCACAGCTCTGTAACATTCCAAGGAATTCTCTCCTACTCAGCATCATTTCCAGATGATTATTAAATATGGAATAATTGACCCCATAACTCCCTACAATCTGCATGTAATCTGAAGATTTGACAAGAAGCTATTGACATTTTATATGAGAGGGGGGAAAAATAACAAGAGAAATGAAAACTTGCAGCTACAGAGCTGAAGGCAGGCATGGTTCACAGCAGAACCATCTTACTCAGCATTCCCCTTTGCCTCCAGGTATGAGATGACCAGAGAGCTTACGGTTCTCTTACAGTAGCAGCACTAGCTTCCCAAGCATTGCCAGTTACAGACTGCCCCAGTTAGCCTCCAAGTACAGATTTACCTTCTTACACTGCAGTATGTGAGACTTTACCAGTGTATGTATTAATAGAAAAAAAAGTCACAGAGATCAGTTTAGGGAGTTCAACAGTTCAACTTGTTACATGTCAGCACTGTTTGCTTTTTTACTTAAAAGGTCTCCTTAGCATTTCCACTGAGAAGTGTTGAAACTGGTACAATACACACAATTATTTTAATTTTCATGGAGTAGCCAGAGAAGTATTTTTCAATGGCAGTCTATTTATGAAGACTGAAAAATGTAACAAATGAAATTCCATTATCAGAGAATACTTATCAGGCATAACTTTATTAGGGGGAAAACACACAACTAAGTTTCCACAGAATATATATTAGCAAATCAGTGAAGTTAAACGGCCAAAGAGGATATGACACATTTCTTGGTAATAGCAGGATTCATAAAGGTGATGAGTAGTTGCTTTTCCTTAAAATCCTACACTAGCCACACCAAATGTAATTCAGCACATTTCAAATCAGATTACTTACACAAAAAGTATCTGTATAATAGCAGCCTTTTTGCTAGTTTTTTTCTTGAAGTGGGGAAAAAGAATTAAGAAACCAAAAAACTTACCCTTGAAAGAAAACACTGAAGGCGTATTTAAGTCCCTGAAACACTTATCTGCATGAGAAGTTGCCTCCTTCCCTCTACTACACCACTGAAGTGACATGTGCCTACATGTTAAGGCGCTCATGTTGGTAAGCACACATTTAGCTTCAGAACCCTCTCACGACGCCTTCATTTCCATCCGCCTTGTCTCATTTTGCATACACTATGGGAAAGGCTCTCTAAAAGTCCTGCCTGTGTTTGTACTGATTACCTTCCCTCTGTGGACCATAAAAAATACCTGTGGTCTGAATGAACACCACTGAACAGGGCTAGAACCACCTAGGAGCCAGGAATCAAGGCAACTGTGCATAGAGGTGCTTGTGGAACACAGCCTGAGGCATGCGATTCTTTGTATACAACCTGCTCGAAAGCTCATATATTGCATGCATAAATTCAGAATGCAATCCAGGAATCAAAAACTTCAATGAATTACACTCACTGTTGCAGCAAAAGCAGACCCACTGCTTTCCTATTCTGGATGAGCCCTAAAATCAGCAATCAGGAAAATCAATTTTTTGAACTGTTCTCTCTAGAAATTGTTTGGGGAAAGACATGAGAAAAGACTAAAAACCTGCCTAACACATCCTTTTGACCAGGACTCACTTTAACGCAAAACTTAAAACCGTAACAGGAGCAAGTCTTTGAGCTTCATGTAACAGCCACACAATCCCTTCCGATTTTGTTATGTGGTGGGCGCAGGTCATACTCCCTACGCTTCTCTCCCGAAACAGGAGAGAAGACTGATACATCTTACCCAGACTGAAGTGCCAGCAGCAGTGCACTACAGCCAATTCATCAGGATTTTGAATTAAAAAATAAACAGTAATTGCAGTATGAAACACGTATGCTGCGTATACTGCTCTATTATGTTACTTATGTTCACTGAAAGGGTGCCTTGATTAAAAAGGAAGACAGATTCCTGTTCCATATTGAAAAAGTTGGAATGACTGGCTTTTCGCTGGGGAAAAAAGGCATGCTAGGCTTAAGTGCTCTGTGATTCTAACCTAATAGTCAGATGGACATTGGACATTTCTACTTTATCAATTTGATGAAACTGCAAACAATTTCAACTGTCTCCAACTGTCAGCATTTTTGGGCAATTTCTACACACCATTTTCAACAACATTTCTTTCCCACCCTCAAATTTTGTTCACCATCTGCCAAACTGTTTGCAAAGGGAGGAGGACAGAGCAAACTGCTTTCCAATGATGTCAAGGCTGTCTGAAAGTTTTACTCAACTCTAGTTATTTGCTTTTAAAACAGATGACACCAGTTCTTGATTAGATATTTTACCTTCTTCTGTCCCTGCTGGAAATTTGTATCTTGTTGTTTAAAACAAAATCAGAGAAACAGTTTACTCATTTTTTGCTACCACCCTCTTTTCCTGTACAGGCGAGGAAATGCTGTCATTACATGTTGCACTCCAGACTCTCAGCAATAACCATTCTGTCCAAAAACTTAGTATATGACCTTTCCTCCTTAGAGCTCAACAAAACGGTAAATAGTTTGAAAATGACCGCTGCTAGCCCCTTATTATACCAACAAACATCCTACAGTATATGAAGGAATTGTATATTAATCCAAAGACAAGCCTAATTTATGTCCTCCTGTGATAGCTGAAAGACTGTATCCAGCTGAAGGACCACCTCTGAAGGAACAAGCAGCAAAAAGCACATGAGCTCGCATACTTGCCTTGCAAGTTACCCTTAAAGTGCTGCTAGATCCAAAAAAACTACAAGCAGCAAAGAATTTGATAGTCATAAATTCTGCATAGATCTGTAAAATACCCTCCGCATCTCAAGTGTTACAAATCGGACCCAGAGACAGATCAACTTGTGTGCAGCAAAGTAGATCTGCTAAAAAGAATGAACGTATCTGAAATGTTGCTGAAGAACACAGTACTTTTCCATGACTTGAAGTATTCGCACCAATGCTAGGTCTAAAAGCTGTTATAACAGTGCCCAAAGTCAAGTCTGATCTGTAAGTCAGCCTGTGAAACACCACAGGCAGAGAACTGCGATGGTTTCCAGCTGGCATAACCTCCTGCCTGATCTATCATCAGTTACCTCACATCAAAGCTTGCTCTTCATGATGTATGGGTAAGAAGCCAAGTAATTCTTCACTGAGAGGGAATATTACATTGAGTCATTCTTCAGAAACACTCACCGTCTTGAAATTGGATGTTTAAAAACAAAGAAAAACAATATATAAAAAAGTAATTGAGTTTGTATCAAGAAGAAGAGAATGCACACAATTTTTCCTGTTCCAGAAACTTAATTTACGTTCTAAAGCAATTGTGCTTTATAGTTCAGTGACACACCATGCTAAAGCCACTGACTGACCACTCATTTGCGATAAAAACTGTGTACCTGTTCTCTTAAACCATAAGATCCAAATGAAAACAGAAATACACTTACAACACACTTAAAAAGGTTAACAAAAAAGATGGCCCCTTCCCCCTTCTCAAGTCATTTACATTTTTCCATGGGCAATAATTCAACTATGGCCAAAGCAATGAATTAGTTTTTTTGGAAGGTAAAGCACATATTGAAATATGTTAATTGTAATTGATGGGAAGAGGATCAAAAATAATAGCCCAAAGCCAACTTGCTTTGC
>VXAV01011918.1:36878-47209 GCA_013399715.1 Alectura lathami
TGCAGAACAGCTGCAGAAAGTTGACAGCACTCTCACCCTTCTTACAGATCCAAGTCTCTGGCAGAGTGAAGTAGAACTGTAAACCCTTGGCAACGAGAGCATGTTTGAGAGAAGTTTATATTCTCGCACAATATATGAGTTCTCAGAACAGTACTATCTTCCCTCCTGCAGGACACACAAAGGCATGTCCTCCATTTTGTGTGACAAAATGCCTTCCCTAAAATTTTATTCCTAGAAAAATGTTCTTGCCCAATTTCCGTCTGCAGTGCTGGTCCCCAGCATGCCCTTACTGCTTCAAGGCAACTGTGACAGATCACTTGGCCTCAGCTGAATTTAAGACCTCTGAAAAATTTGGTTTTATGTATTAAAAAGGGGAATTACAACTGGGGAAGGGCCTGCACAATCTGGTTTGAAGCCAATGATGTCCTTGCTTAGAACAGGAAAGCGGGAATTTGGACTGGATGACCTGCCAAGATCCTTTCCAAGCTGGATGATTCTCTGATATGGCTCACTCTTCATACTCACAAACTTAAAAAAAAAAAAAAAAGGCAAAAAAAAAAGCGAGAGTAGATTATCTTACCCGTGTTCCTGCATTTGTTCCTGTAGTTTTAATTCAACATATTTGTGCACTTAGGAAATTGTGGAATTTGAAACAGCCACTACAGAGTATATACAACAAAACACAACATACAAACCAGAATTCCTTGGGGTGCCTCTTCAGTGAATTACTTCAAAATATTTACAGTGAATTCTCACTTTATTTGACTGTCTCCATTCTATATGCTGTTTGCAATTAACAATATTTCAAAATGAAGCCAGTTCCCAACTTCACTACATTTTCCATTTCAGCACTTATTCAAATGACATGAAAGTTACTTTAATAATAGTAAAGCAGACTTGCAATTGTTTTCAAGTCAGGGCTTACAAATAGCAACGCTTTTTCATTATTCTGCCAAGACTGCTTTCCATAATGATAACCACTGTACAATGCTTACAGGTCAAATGCACATCAGTTTACAGTATTCAAAGATAAACACTTGCCACACGAAAGATGAAGAAGGCAAGAGCCTTTCACGTAATTTAAAAGTGACTCTCCACATGCTTGTTTCATGTGCTAAAACCGTCCCCTCACCCCCCAAGTTTTTGTTGTATTTGCTGATGAAATCAAGGACTAAGTTATTTAGAATGATCAAAACTCATTTTCAGATCAACAGTGTTGATTTACTGAGGGTAAGAGGGAAAAACATTTACAGTTACATTTCAGTAGTTGCTTGCACACCAACAGATCTGCTTCACAAAAATATCTAATCCAGCAGAGACTTTAAGCAAAGGACATCAGTGCTAGATTTTAAATAGGTAATTTTGTATAAATCCCTCCAATCCAACAAAAGAGAAACTCTAGAAATAGTCAATCTCTTATGCTTTCAATATACTTTGAACATTAACACTAAATACAGTCGCAAGATTATTCTACTGTTAGACAAATTAGCAGAGTAAAACTAAACTCAGGTTATGAGTGGAAAGTTGACTAAGAATGGCACTTACACATGCACACACTGGCTTCTAATTTGCTTAATTCACACACTTTAGTTACTGTAAGCTTTGTGAACAAACTGTAAGACAGCTACATTTTACATTCTGTGCAATTTTATCCCCAAAGAAGTTTTTGTTATTTTGTATAAAGCAGAAGATTCATCTTCTGCCACAATGCAGCAACGTAAAAAGTCTACATAGCTGTAAATTATGTGATCTGTGTCTACTTAAGCTACTCTTACAGCTTCTGTTTTGCTCACAGGTCCATTAACAGTGAAGCTGAAAACTCTTTTAAAAGACCTGTAAAGCAATTGGTATCCCACTTCCAAGTTCATACAACTTAAGAAGTAAGTTCCTTTAAACTGCCTAGCAGTCCAAGTTAAGTGTCAGGTGTGACGTTTATAAAGACCTCATATCCACTCCTTAGGTCAGTTAACCGGTAAGAGGAATAGTAAATCCTCATTCCAGCCATACTAGAAATCTGACTCCCTTCTGTACAACCACGTTATACATAACTTGTGTTTATCATTTTCAATTGAAGTAGTACTTTTTGAATGGCATTTAGAAATCTAAACTTCCATTTCTAAAACAAGGTTTTATAATGTAGAGAGAACCCACAGAATAGATTCTTTCAACTTCATTTTCTACATCATTTTTAACAAGAATTAGGTTGCTAAATAACTCAATCACATCCACAGTGATAAACCCACACCAGAATGGATTAAGAAACATTTTGAAGCAGTGTTGAGTAAATAATTTTGGTGAGCTGTAAAACAGCCACATGCAAGGTATACTGCACTATAACAGCTCCAAATCCTTTGTAAAAACCTAGCATTCCCTCTTCACGTTTTATAGTATTAATGCAGTCTCTCATTCCCTCATACTGAGTATTGATCGGAAGCACTTCATAGCCAAGGTCTGTGTTGTCAATTATTGTGCGCGTCCCTTGAATATGAAGGCGGTGTAAAACTGTTTCCAGTGGGTAAAGCATGACATCAGCACAAAGACTAGCTGCAAAGCTAGCAATAAGTTCAGGAAAATACGCATCCAGCATGCTCTGCACAGAAGTGGAGCTCTCTGTTGGAAGGTTGTGGGCATTATCCCTTTTCAGAAGAAACAAGACAAGCTTCTGGACGATGGAACTGATGACGTAGTGAAGAACTCCATGTAGAGCAGTTGGGAAAATCAAGACCATTAGAGGAAGGAGACGCTTGCTGTGGGGTACTCCCATGCCTACAACTCTGCCGATTCCTTCTTTCACACAGTCCAGAATGCCAGGATTATCTCGAATGATTTCACTCTACAAGCACAACGGATTAGTTATAATGTGTGCTGCGCATTTCAGAACCATGCTGACACCACCAGTGCTAAATTTTATCTTAAGATAGTTATGTATTTGTATGCTACCATGTCTACAGTTACAGTGATATTTTGAACTTTTCGCTTTAACATTCTTGAAAGCATTCAAGTCAACTTGTTTTTTAAAAAAATGAATCCACCTTAAAGAGTCTTTGATCTACATTCCAGTTATTTGTGTTATTACCAAAGAAATACAACTTTTGGCCTACCACATAAAGTATCAGTCTGCACTATTATCATGTACTGAAAATGCCTACTTCTGAACCCAAAAGCCAGGAAGCATTTATCAAAGTTATAAATCCTTTGCTTTCAGAACTATAACTCTGGTCTTTGAACTTGTGTATGCATAATAAAGACTTCCATAGTTGAAGTTGAGTTGAAAGATTGTTTTTACTTGGAATTTTGAAAGATTCACGCATGTTTCCCTTTCCTTTCTGCAACTTAGAATAGCTCTCTGCACTTTTAGTACCTCTCAGAAAAGAGATTATTTTGATCACACAGTGAACAATTCATTATTTTATTATAATCTACTTATGACTGCAGGATTCAGCCAAAAATATTATTTCCCCTTCTAATGCTTACATAGACTTAGTGTTTTATCATCATTGTTATACCTAAAATTCACGACCTGGGAGTCTTCAATACCCAGATCCATGCTGGCTGTGTCCTGATCACATTACCAGAACAAAACCAGAATACTCGTCAGTACTCTGAGAAAAGACCAATGGACTGCAAAGTGTTCGTGATGGGTCTGTCCAAACTAGTTCAAATACTTCAGAATATTTTGTCAATCCAGTCTTTAATACATTATGACCTCCTACCGAGATCTCTTCCTATCACTATTGTCACTGCCCTTTAAAACTGCGCTTAGTTTTGTCAAACACGCCACCTGGTGGCTTGAAATGTAAAAGACAAAAGCTGGAAAAACCACGACCTTCCATCACTTGCAGCTATTTCGATGAAGAAGTCTGCCAAACTGATAATACGGTTTATGAAAGTTAACATAAAACTGTTAGTAACAAATCCAACAGTCTTTAACTTTCATAGTTTGAAATCGTTAATAGTCCTCTTGCAGCACAGGAATACAATGTAAACCTACTAAGACAAGTTGCTAAGAGCCAACTGGTGCCAGTGCCTCACTATCCTCTGACTAAGGAATTCCTCCTGACATTTAAACTAAATCTCCCCTCTTTTAGTTTAAAACTATTCCCCCTTGTCCTATCACTGACAGGACATGTAACAAGTCAGTCTCCCTCCAGTTTATAACTTCCCTTTAAATACTGGAAGGCCACAATGAAGTCTCTCCAGAGCCTTTGCCAGGCTGAGCAAGCCCAGCTTCCTCAGCCTTTCTCCACAGAGAGGTGCTCCAGCCTCTGAGCATCTTCCTGGCCACCTCTGGCCCCGCTCCAGCAGCTCCACGTCTTTCTTGTGCTGGCTGCCCCAGGCCTGGATGCAGCACTGCAAGTGGGACCTGATGAGGGCAGAACAGAGGGGTTCAATCCCCTCCCTGCCCTGCTGGCCACCCCTCTCTTGATGAAGCTCAGGATGCCATTGGCCTTCCTGGCTGCAAGTGCACACTGCTGGCTGATGTCAAGCCTCTCGCCCACCAGAGCCCTGAAGTCCTTCTCCGCAGGGCTGCTCTCAAGGAGCTCTTCTCCCAGTCTGTACACACACCTGGGATTGCCCCGACCCAAGTGCAACATCTTGCACTTGGCCTTGTTGAACCTTACCAGGTTCTCGTGGGCCCACTCTTCCTGCCATCCAGGGATGGCATCCCTTCTTTCAGGGGTATCAACTGCACCACTCAGCTTGGTGTCATCAGCAAACTTGCTGAGGGTGCACTCGTTCCCACAGTCTAAGTCATAAATAAAGATGTTGAAGAGCACTGGTCCCAAGATGGACCCCTGGGGGGGGTCATCACTCATCACCAACCTCCACCTGGACATGGAGCAACTGACCATTACCCTCTGCCTGCAACTGCCTAACTAGTTCTTTATCCACTGAACAGTCCACCCATCAAATCCATCTCTCTCCAATTTAGAGAGAAAGTATGAGGTGCAGGACCATGTCAAAGGCCTTGCAAAAGTCCAGGTGGATGACATCCATAGCCATTCCTTCACCCACTGATGCTGTCACTCATCACAGAACGCCACCAGATTGGTCAGGCATGACCTACCCTTGGTGAAGCCGTGCTGGCTGTCCCAGATCACCTCCTCATTTTGCATATACCTTAACGTAACTTCCACAAGGATCTGTTCCATGATCTCCCCAGCCATAAAAGTGAGGCTTTAGTCTGCAGTTTTCTGGGTCTACCTTTATTCTCGTCATAAAAATGGGAGTGATGTTTCCCTTTTTCCAGTCACTGGCGTCTTCACCTGACAGCCAAGACTTTTCAAATATGATAGAGTGGCTTGGCAACCACACAATCATAGAATGGCTTGGGTTGGAAGGGGCCTTAAAGACCATCTAGTTCCAGCACTCCCCTGCCATGGGCTGGTCGCCACCCACTGGCTCAGGCTGCCCAGGGCCCATCCAGCCTGGCCTTGAGCACCTCCAGGGATGGGGGACCCACAGCTGCTCTGGGCAGCCTGTGCCAGGGCCTCACCACCCTCTGACGAAAGAACTTCCTCCTAATATCTAGCCTAAAGCTCCCCTCTTTTAGTTTAAAACCATTTCCCCTTGTCCTATCACTGTCAGACCATGTAAAAAGTGTCTCTCCCTCCTATTTATAAGCCCACATCAGCCAGTTCCCTCTGGACCCTGGGATGCATGTCATCTGGCCCCATGGACTAGCACACGTTCAGTCTCATGAGGCAGTCTCAGACTTGTTCTTCCCTTACAGTGGGAGGGGTTTTATTCTCCTAATTCCCATCCAGGGGTTCTGGGTCGTGACAGACATGGGAAGCCTGACTGCCAGTGAAGACTGAGGCAAAGAATTTGTGGAGTACCTCAGCCTTCTCCATGCCCATATACTACTCGTTCTCCCTTCTCATTTATCAGAGGGGGTACACTCTCCTCAGCCTGCCTCTTCTGACCAATGGACCTGTAGAATCCCTTCCTGTTATTTTTTGTATCCCTCTCCAAGTTCAGTTCCATCTGTGCCTTGACTTTCCTTATCCCATTCCTACATCTCCGAAGCACTGCTTCCTAGCAAAAAATCCATACATCTATCATGTGACTGGATGACAGACTCTTTGTCATCTCTTGTCTACCACTTATTGGTAAGTACGTTCCCACATCCAACAACGCAGCTAACATCCCCTCAGTCAAAAATAAGCTGTATCTGAACAACACATCCTTTTCTATGGCTCAGTAGGAACTCAAGAAACAAGAATAGGGCTCATTCGAGTCACCCATCTAGCAAGCCTCTTGAAATCTTTATATGGAGAAGACTTCTTTATGATGTCTCTTCTAGAATGTATAAATGTCGCTTGCTCTTATTTCACAGATAACATATTCCAACTATCTGTATTGTGTGCTGTCTAGTTCTAGATTTCCAAACATAGCACAACCAATATATCATAATACTTTTTATCTGAGTTAATAAAATATACAACCTCAAGCAAAACAAATACAACTACTGCAACAAACCTGAATCCAAAGCCAAAGATTCACTTCTACACATAATCTGATTTATGAAGAGAATAATATATATTTTAAAATGCTGTATATGCATGCAAATTACCTGTACAGTTTCAATCAGGCTTGCAGAATAAAAAGGCATTGCTATCACATGTGTTAATCTGTAGAAATTAACAAAATGAGAACTATGGTCATGACAATATTCCAATTTTAGTCAAATCAGCACATGAAAGCAGATACAGTCACCTGTCAAGTCATGCCTAAGGGAAGACCAGCAAACCATAACTCAAATATTAAAACACTCACAAAATGTTCTCACCTTCTGTTAAATTCTACTCTCATATGATAGATCAATTCAAGTCTCAGATATATGAATTTAGTGATTAGAAGAATCTGATCTTTTAAATTAGCCTGTCTCCGTACAGACACAGGGTCCACTAAGAGAAAACAGTCTGTGAAACAGACATATGCAATCAACATTGTTCAAAAAAATTTGGAATTTGACAGTTACCATTAGCACCCTGTCAGGTAAGAACACTGGCAGATCATACTGCTATACATAATAAAACATAAGGTAATAACAAATGCTATACTTACCCTTTGAGTAGTAGGTGTCCACCAATCTGTCTGAGGTTCCATTTGTGTGAAAGCTCTCTAAAACATACAGCAGGATTTACTGTACTATGTATAAGAACAGTTACTCTCAAGCATTTATTTCCTGAGTGTCAACATACAATTTTCATACTGGTGTTCCAACAGCAGCCTAGAGATGTTTTTTTCCCCTCTACAGGAAATCCTTATGTATATCATTGTGTATATTTAATACGTCATGCTCAACTTCTAACTTATTCAGGCCTGGTAGTTATCTTAAAAAAAAAAAAAAAAAAAAGAAAGCTTTTAATAATTAAAAAATCCTCTGAAAGCCACTTTCAGGGAGTAATGGAAATGTTAGCGTCTCAGTAGTCTCCCTTTACCAAAATATATTCTTTAATACTTTTTGGTTTGGTTATTTTCTGTTTTTCCATGTTATTTTCATTTAGTTGTTTCTTTCCTGAAAAGCTACATCATGTTCTGATACAATTAGACAAGGCCAGTCTCTAACATATTCTGTCAAAATAAAATAAAATCCAAGTCTTGTATAGAAATGTGACTTAAAAAAGTCCCCTTAAGTTAGTATTTCCTAGTTACACATTTCAAGATACAAACAGTAAAGATTAACTACAGTCCACTTGACTAAAGCCAAAGGAGACATTCAAGAGCCATAGATTTGGTAAATACCTATTATGTAAAGATATTTCCATCTGAAATGCTGAATATATTCAACTAGAATTTTTAGAAATAAGCTGTCACATGTTCAGCTTCAGTTCTTGCCCAGAAATCACACTTGCACACTGCCTGTAGTTACAGCAACTCTAATCCAAAGAGGGAAACTACTCTTTTTCTGAAGAACTGTTGGTTACTCAGAGGTATCACTACCTGAATACATAGGTCAGCTGCTGAAGAGAAGTGAAGGTCACTAGATACTATCAACATTTGTATCACGTCCACTGAGCCACAATACTTTGATTGGAAGATGTGGAAAATGAAATCAGCCAGTCTAACGTGTGAAAGCCTAACAAGCACAGAATGCGTTTGTCTGGTACAGAACAACAAGATTCAACTTGCCACATAAATGTTAATACACATTTCCAGGCCCCTTTCCTAAAACAGGGGGATGCTTGTATGTACTGTGATACAGAACTGGAATCAGCATTTCACTGTGTTCTTTGGAGTTGAATGAACCTTTATTTAAAACACTTCTGGTGGCAGGGCTACTAAAAGCAACAACGTCCACCTCCCTGCAATAGCCCAACAATGCACACTACTGCTAAAAATAAAGGAAGAGCATCCAGCAGTAAACTGCACAGGGTGGTATGTGTAAAAGACAACTATTTTAGCCAGATCCCTTCTCCAATCTGCTTATGACTGCTCACGTTCTGTGGTGGCACAAGGTTGGAGGTAGCACTAAGAAAGGAATGAGCAACTATGTTCAGAAGGATTGTTTCTTTTGAAAATTAAGCCGATACTGCTGCCAAACTACTAAACAAGAAAAAAAATCTTGGCCCACAAGAAAAAAAACCCTTGCTCACATTGGATAGAAAGCAGAACTAGAAGATAAATACTCCATTACATCTCATAAGTTAAAGCATCATCTACTGCAGTATCTAAAAACATGAATAATAAGTCATGCTCACAGCTAAGTGTGTGCCTGGGAATTTCAGTTCTGAGACAGCTGAGCAAACAGCTTAAGGATAAACCCCACATAATCCTTTTACTAATGCTTTTGATCATTTTTAGAACCTGCAAAGACTGACTTATACTAGTATGCAAGCATGTGTCATAACAGGAGTTTGATTCATCCTGCCCACGTCTCTTAAATTTAAAAACCATTCCATTTCCATGTTCCTTCAGTACTTGGTCTCTGCCCTTTTCTCAAAGCTATGACTACTTTGAAACCCTTTGGTCAATATAAACTTAACCAGCCTGACACACAAAACGCCTTCCTGCTTCCTTAATGCATTTTCCAAGAAAGGCCTTTTATCATTTTACTGGCTTCACTGTGTGTCCTGTGACTATTAAGTATCTTTTACTAACTTCTGGTTGTCTCACAGCCTCCTCCTTGCATTTCACTAAAACTTTGGTGATTTTATATAATCAAGTCTCCCACATGAGCTGCTTATTCTGAAAATATCTGTAACAAAACTGGCATGTGTACTACAGTTACCAGTCCTAAATGTTAAGCTCTGGAATATTATAAAACAAAACATTGACAAGAAGCCTACAGACAAAAGGGCTTTAACACACTTAGATCTCAAAGCAAAAAGACAACGGAATGTTCTACCCTAACCCTGGAATTGTAAGTCAGCATTCAAACTAGGCAGAGTCACAAATCAAGACATGATTGCTCCTGCAGTGCAGATGGACACAGTGAAGTACCTGGTGAGTCTAAGTCACCCATTTCTGCTCCCTTTATTACCAGAACACTGAACAAAATACATACAGCTGTTGGAAAAGGAGAACGGAAGACAAAACTGACAGCCACACAGACTCTTCTCTAGGAGATCTTTTCATTTTTTAGTGATGGCCATTCTATTTTCTCACCCACAAAAAATTGAGTTGTCAGTGCTGGCTCATTAGCTATGCAAATGTTCTGTATTTAGAATATTGAAACCAGGATTTTTAATTTATGCATGATATCTGCTCATAAAATACAAAGAGAAACCCCTGAATTCTTACATAGAGTTCTTACATAGACAGCGGAATTACACTGAAGACCAATTTGCAGTACTATTTTTATAGTCACATCAATAGGCAAACACACGTGGCTCCCAGAAAGTCTCTCGCTATTTATGTTATTGTGTCACATATGTATATGTCTCACCATATCTTTTATGAGACTTTTTGCCAAGACAACCCTGCCATGCTGAAACCATCTACTTAATGTCTGACTCAGCTCAAAGTTTTTCAAACAACCCTGCATTTCTAACAGCTTGAATATAAGTCAGCAGTTGATGACAATTCTGTTGGAAAAAATAAAAACGCATGCAATACCTTGGCAAAGGTGTAAATTCACTGACGATGCCTTCTGTTCCCAGGGTTATGCCCTGGACAATGAAAGTGCTGCCCATTCCTTTCCAAAGAGCTCTTGGACCCTGTGTTTTGAAAAACGTGGTTATATTAATGCAGAGTAATACTCAGGATCTTTTCACTCACTATCTTACTCATTTTTGTAAAATCTCAGCAAATCCAAGTAAAGATTCATTATTTTTTAGAATCCTAATTAAAAAAAAAAAAGTTTTGAGGGCCTTTTATTTTCA